>JAAAKO020012712.1:0-17239 GCA_010015015.2 Bolitophila cinerea
CGCGCATATTAAGTTACTTTATATACATAAGTCAGTATATTCAAATGCATTCGAGTAAACACTTTTTGTGACTTTTATGTGTGTTTGTGTGTGTGTGTGTGTGTGTGTGTGTGAGTGCGTGCAGACGCCGCAACGCGGCATGGCATCGCGTCGGCGAAGAGGTTTTTTAAGATAGAGTGTGTATACAACAATAATTTGAAAATCAGCACTATGCATAATAAATTTTGGTTACCATGCACGCACGTATAATTCAAATACACACAAACTGACAGAAATGCATTTTGCACTTTATTTTATATTATTATTCTATTCGCGAAACTTTCGTTTTCATGAGATATTTGATGCGCGCGCGGGAAGACGGGTGCAATATGCGAAAGAGGTTTTTGCTGAAGATAAATATATGTTGTTTGAATGTATATTTGTAAATATACTTAGGAATGGCTGCATAATATGTAAATGGAGATTTGTGTGAATCGCGATTTATTGTCGACGTGCATTTTAGTGTGTTTATCATACAGGCATACTATATACATACGTAATATTGATTTGTGTGTGTGTGTGTGTGTAAGTGTGTTTATAACATGTTCTCGTTTGAATGCAAATGCCAAATTGAACAATTATGTTTATTATAATTAATCGTATGTGTTAAATGTCGTGTTGAGTAATTGGCGCCATATGATACATGCATTTACTAAGACGCATAAGCCAGATACGCAATAATCTGAAGAAGTGCAATGATGTGCTGGACATCTTTTAAAGTTTAAAGTATTCGCAATTGTTGACTTTTGAGATTGCTTCGAATGTATGTATATATATGTATATACAAAACATAAACAAGTGTTTATTATGAAATGGTGCATTCGAATAATGCGGTAAGCGTAACACCCGCAAATTATGCAATGCTAAAAAAACAAAGATAGGAAAAATGCATTGTTTGCGTGTATATACACGAACGAATACACACAAACACACGCAGTGCATCACATTCTCGGATGCACACTTTTTACGCAGTGTGTATATATGCATTCATAAAACATAATGTTACCTGTACTATGTATACATATACGTAATATGAGTATACGAGTGCGATTAAGCGCCGTTTTAATCACGATTTATATAATGAACCATTGTGCATAATTGTAGGCAACAAAAAAAATACCAATTCAGCACACTCAAACACACAGCCAGGTGCGATGACAATGCATCACATAAATGCAGGTACATATATTGAAACAAGGTATGCATTTTACGATGGAGCAAACATACAAAAACAAATCAAAACTATCTAAAAACATTAAAATTAATTCTAGATGCGCAGAGTGGTTAAAAAATCAAAGAGGTTAAAAAATCACCATTATAAAAGTTTGTCAATAAAACAAAAGAAAATTAAATAAAGTGCACATAAAATAGTTTTAATATTTTACCTAAAATAATAGATAGCTGTGTATAAAATAAAATGTAATCTTTTACACCATTTTAATAAAATATAAACTAATTTAAAAATGTTAGTAATTCAAAATATATCTCTGTATTAAGGTATATTATAAATAAAAAATATTTAAAAAGTTTCATATAGTTCATTCTAATGTTTAATAAATTATAGTTAATATATTGTGTATATTAAAATTTAAATTATAGTAGCAGACAAAATGTAAATATATTATTAATTAATATTTAATAATATAATTAATAATATTTTTATGTGTGACTATAAATTGTTGACATTTTAGCAATTTATGTTTGTTTATGAACAAAATATTTTATTATTTTTGTATAAAATTTAATAAAAATATTATAAAATACCTCATTGAATCACACTCGTAGTATATATATATATATATTAATTAATATCAATTACCAGAAACATTGAATTATATCCAAGGTAAAAATTAAAATCATGAAATTGATTTATCGGACCACCCTAAAATGCATTCATTATATTTGCATAATATGATACACTGCTACACATACACATTCTTAATGCGCGGTTGGTCCGAGTGTCTATGCGCGTATGCGCATCATGGCTGGGGTTTTGGAACACTAAAACAGCGTTTAGTGATCATTAAATTAAACGTGTTTTGGAAACCAGCCTATTTTACGGTTAGTATGATAATAAATAATGGAAATTATTGCAAATTATTTAAAAAAAAAAGCCTTAGATGATTTTGGTTGGTAGCATGTAAAAGATTCCATGATTTTTTGCTAAAGTCTTTTTTATCAAATTACGGAAAATTACAGCTAATGTGTCGTTTTGTGAAGAAAAAAAAACAAAACAATAATTACCTCATTTTTTAAATCAAAATGTTTGTTTTTTTAAAAGGGTTTCTGAAGGGTAGACTTGACACATTTTTGTAAATAACAAAACGGAAAATAATTATTTTTTTGTTATTTTTATTTTATATTAAAAATTCTATGAGTTATGTATAAACATTTAATAATACATAACATAATAACACATCCAAAAAAAATTTACAATATAGGGTTTAATATGCATATACACAAAAAAAACTTTGCAAATTCATGAATTTAATATGATTAGGAAAACATAAAATTCATTTAGATTATGATCCTGGATCTTTTTCATTAAATTTTTTTTTTTTTTATTTTTAATTATTCTATGTATGTGCAAAGCTTCTGAACAAACTTCTTTTGTTCAATATTGTTTGAACGCAGACACAATTAACATTAATTTAATCACGGGTTTTTTCATGGTATCAAGAATTTTTATATTTTAGTTTTAATATTTTTTTAAAGCAAGGTGGACAAAAAAGGACGTAAGCATAATAGTTTTTCTTTTCATAATTTTGAAGTAAATATTAGAGAAAAATATGATTTTGATCCGCTTTTGTCTGTTTTGTTGTTGATAAAAATATGGAAAATATGGAATAAAAATACTAAACTTTTTCCTTATTTTAAAATTTGAAAATATTTTTTATGATATGAGATTTTTTAAATTTCAAAATCTAAATAAGATGGGTGTTAATAATAGTTTTTTATCAGCTCAAAATAAGCGATTATTAATCACCGAGAATCGCAACAAAAAAGTAGCCAAAATCAATTACAAAAAAACATCACCGAAAACAACATGAATGAACCGTCATATATTATATTATATATTTGGTTGAGCATTAAAATTCGTAACCTTTTATTTATAATAAAAAATATTTAAAAACCAATACAGAATGTCGGTCAAAAAGAATACAAATTTTATCTGTATGGCACCACTATACAATTATATGAGCCCAGCTGCAAATCATCAAAACACAAGCAAATTACAGTCTAATAAACAAACAATTTGATATCTTATTTGGATTATCGTATTTCGAGCGTGTGCCTCCATCGACCACACGGTTATTGTTTACAATATCGACGACGTGTTTATATTATTTATTATATAGATGTACGCAATTGCGCCAAACCACGCCACCGCCGCTGCTTGTCTATAATAGGGATTTAATTACCCGGCAAGGCACGCGCTAGCTTTTCTTCTTTATAGTGAGACGAGTCTGACGTTAGTCGCTGTATAACTTTACTTTTTATATATCTTGCAACTGGAACAATTGCAACGTGATGCACTCAAATAGAGTTGTTGCAGATTCTCAATCTGAAAAATGATTTACAATATTTTATATGCGGACACAAAATACATTATTCCAAATACATATTCATATATAATATACAAATCCGCATCGCATGCGTGTGTCGCATGCTCTGAATTGTCGCGCATTTGCAACAACAACAAAAAGTTGCATGCTTAAATTGAATATGTATTTTGAGTGCGCGGAAAAACAAGTTCTCGCCAAACAAGAAGTGCTTATGCGGCTTAGACGATTCGACGTCGCGCATCGCCAATTACAACTTTTCTCTTTTTTATTATATTTGTATATATATATATTTATAGTATATCTGTATGTCGTACACTTGGTTTTCATATTTATACATTACAATAAAATATATATAGTACAATCTTTTTATGGACGAGAATATATTATATATACGAAAATAAATGTTTTTACTATTAACAAATTTGCGTGTGTTTTGTTTACACTTATTCCAAGAAAAATTAAAACCAGGTGTCATTTAATAATTTCAGGTATTTGTCGTCCCGGTTCGTGTTTATATCTTCTGAGTTTCTCAGACGCGATGGTTTCGAGTCGGTTTCGATTCGGTTTCGAGAGAGCTGCGCGAGCTTAGATTTATTGCTGTGACACGCGAGTGCGAGAAAAGAAGAAATAATTATTATGTGTATTTAACTATTTTGACGATTTTCTTTATTGCTTCTTCAAAGGTTTTGCAAATGTAGTTTCTTTTGAAATTTAGTTTATTATCGTGCAGAAATTAAAACAAAATGAAAATGAAATATTAACAAAAATAAAACAATTTCATAAAATGTGATAAAAAATAACATAAATCAAAAGGAATTTGTATCCAGATGTAAAGAGTGTTCAGCTGGTAAATTACAAAATAATGTACATATAGAAAAAAATAAAAGAAAATTGAATAACTGGATTATTTGTAGTGCTCTATAATATGCGTATTTGTACCTTCTTGAACACAATACCGTACTTATTTCTCACACACACTCACATTTATCTTCAATACATTTGCAATCTTTAATCTGTAATCCTCAGCGCATTCCGCAGATGCGATTATCGCAACTGTTTTGTCTACTCACAATTCACATACAATACATATATAGCGTTCCTAAAATTATATATGTATATATTTTTGTATTGTATAAAGCGTTTGCTCGTATTACACATATTATAAAAGATAGTTGCATTCGCATGCAAATTCATTCGGTGCATATAACTGCATGTGCAATTCCCTTGCTTTGATGTACCGGAAATGTGTTTGCATATAATATTGTGAAAAATGTATGTGTGTTGCCATTCACGAGTATGTATTTATATAAAAATATGCTGTCACACACACACACAGACACACGCTCTACAATACGCTTGGATACATAGACACATAATTTTTTTGAGCCACAAAGGTGCACAATAAGCGAACAAAATTTGTGATATAATTTGTGAACTGCGCGAATGATTGTTGAATTTATATTTGTGAATATATTTTTTCAAGATGTAATTTAGTGATAGTGACGTGCGTGTTATACATACATGTATTTTATAATAATGAAAACGTTGTAATTTCCCACGGAATAATGTTGAGTGGCTTTTTATCAATAAAGTCCTTCAAAATAGATCAGACGCATTAAGAACTCATTTATTGACATAATCTTCTTAGAACTTAGCTTGGTTATTCCTTTACAAATGAAATTAAATTAAAATATTGCATTGACAATTATTTCCTAAACTATTCTTCTAAGTTTATTTTACTAAACGTATATAATATATACAAACAAAATTATATGTTTTGCATAAATATGAGATATTATTTTCCGAATCTACTAATTTGTTATGGTATTTCTTTTCGCTGATTACGAATATGAATCAATTGTTTGTATTTTCATTTGAAAAGTTTTGATCTATTATCTTTATAAATATTTATTGAACTTTAAATTAGGCACAAATTGCCGAACAATAATGTTTTAGGGATGTCTTGCCAATACATTTTAATTTTATTAAAAAGCAAATAAAAGAGTGAATAATTATTACACCGATTTTAAAGCTGGTAATTTTTAAATATCGATTTTAAGTACAGAAATGTGATATGAGAATACAAGGATCGAAAGAATACTTTTTTGTTTTACATATGTTTGTGACATATTTAAATCAAATCATTAAATAATCAATGTTAAAAGATAGGTAATTTTGGAAAGTATTTTTTAACAGTTTTATTTAATGTTTCTTAAATAAACTTAATGATATTAACATGACTTTTTATATAAATATAAAAACACTGATTTGTAACTTGAAAACCGCGTTTTTAGTGAAAACAAATTAAATAAATGTAGCAATAAAAAAACCTACATTTACTAAAATATTTTGAATTCACCTAAACTAATAATTTAACTTAAATCTTTTTGGGAGAGTCAGAAACCAGATAGAGCGATATAACAGGTCAGGTCAGAAAAAAGGTAGAAGTCACTGGGGGCTAGATCTGGTGAATACGGGGGATGGGGGAGCAATTGAAAGCCCAATTCATGCAATTTTGCCATCGTTTTCAGTGACTTGTGGCACGGTGCATTATCCTGATGAAGCAGCACTTTTTTCTTCTTCATTTGGGGACGTTTTTTCGCGATCTCGGCCTTCAAACGCTCCAATAACCCAATATAATAGTCTAATAAAATCGAAAAATTTTAAACAGAAAATCTCAAAGTTAATATAAATCTAACGATTATTTAATTAATCGAAAAATTTAATATAATATCGAAAACTTAATAGAAATCAATTATTTTTTTATAATCGAAAAATTAAAACATAAATTCTAAAATGAAATAATATAAATAATAATACGATTATGAAAATATATTATTTTATAAAAATATCTAATTATTAATATAATTCACAGTGAGTATTCATGGTTCATGTAAAGTTTACCAAAATGCAATGCAAACCAGAAATAAGCAGCGCGCTGATTTATTACCGCTGCAATGGCAATAAAATAATAAGGGTCATTTGATGAATGGTGGACGTTTGCACCCTTACATCCAGCCTATGTTTTTTTTAAATTATGATCCTTATATAATAAATATAATATAAATATAAATATAAATATCACCCAAATAGTACCTAATTGTTTTTAAGCGGCTCACAATGTTTATCACCTTTGCTAAGAGCTATCTTTTTTTACGAAAGGCGTCCAAATATAGGCTAGCAAATTGTGTTGCAGCAAAATGTGTGGCAACAAATTGTATTTTGAAAATTTGTGGATGGCAAATTGTTTGCATACCATACAAATCAGTTACTTTAATACATGTTTTCATTAAATGTATGCCACAACTATATAAATACTATATAATTCTCTTTTGACATACAAATGCAACCATTATTTCCAAGGCTTTGTGAAATACCCTCCTGCAATATGCAAACCTCATCCATAAAATTTGTGGCCACAGATCTCCGAAAACTTTTACCTTCTCTCGAGAGAGCGACATAGCGCAATCAAAAGCGCGTGATGCAGAGACGCGATGCATTCATTCCGCATGCGTATATTATATATATATATATATACATATATATACATTTTATATACATACAAGTATATACTGTTTAAAATTACATAAAAGTGTGCAAGTGAGAATCGAGTGCAAACGCATGCACATACACACACACACACATAAACTTAAGCTCATTCACACGCCATAAACAAATACGCACGCCAGACGTACACAGATAAACTGGATATATAAAATATGCTTTCATTTTTATGATTTCATCCCGAGCGAATGCATTCTTTGCACCATGTTATTGAAGCGAAAACAAAAGCGTGGCGATATAGACATATACATATACATAAATTAATACAGTTTTATTTAGTAAGTACAAATTATTTGGTAAAGTTTTTTTGTTTTTAAAGTCTTTCTTTAAACTTATCTTGGTATGTTTGATCATATCGCCCGATTAAACATACCATCTATCATCTATCAAAGCCATTTTAAACCACTTCAACATACTATATCCAGCTTAAACACGTACGAATTATTATGTCAGTGCTATGCTGTCCATATTACCTTTATCATGTCTGACTGGACATGACGAATTTCTTGGAAACATTAGACCTACCAAAAGCTAATCTGCTTGGTGAACATTTTGAAAGAGTTCACAAACAGATTGACC
Source organism: Bolitophila cinerea (assembly GCA_010015015.2). NCBI lineage: Eukaryota > Metazoa > Arthropoda > Insecta > Diptera > Mycetophilidae > Bolitophila > Bolitophila cinerea. Next base: position 7,749 of record JAAAKO020012712.1, read on the forward strand.
ACCTAGGTGATCCGGACTTTATTGCACATGTGAACAGTACAGTCAGGAACGAATTTCAAGGTAATTTCGCTCCAGTAGCATTCTTCAGTAGTACTATGCCAGCCAATCCCTCACTTAATGTCTTTGCAGAACACCATCTGGTCACCTACGACAGCCTGTGCAATATCATCCGATCACGCGCAAACAAGAAGAGCAATGGTCCCGACAACATCCCAAACGTAGTGATCAAGAAACTCTCCAAGAAATGCATCACTCGGATATCCATGCTGTTTAACCACTGCTACAACATCGGATACTTGACGGTCGCTTGGAAAAAGGCAACAGTAATCCCAATTCCTAAGCATTCCTGCTGAAGTACCTCAAGGAAGACTACTTTCTGCTCTACTGTACTTCATATTTACAGCCGACATCCCAGTTCCAGTACCTCATCCGAATCCCATCAAACGACTCCAGTATGCGAATGACGTTCTTATTTACGTGTCAACGGGCAACATGCAACTTGGAAAAGACAGATTGATTGAGGAACAATCGCCAAGACGAAAAGGACATTTGAAGCCCTCCGAAGTGTACTCAAAAGGACCAGCGGACTGAGCATGGATATCAAGCTTCTTTTCATATCTATCTCGACGATCCAGAACACCTGCACAATCCGACATGGTATCTGAAGTACTTACAGGATAAGGACCGGTAGTTCAAACTGACAAAGCTCCAAATCTCATTGGAAAAGTTTTTACAAAAGTATGTAAACTTTTAAAAATTGATAAAACAAACTCAATAGCATTCAAACCATCAAGAAAAGGTATAGTTGAAAGACAGAATACAGTACTTGCAGAATTTATAATAACGTATATAGAGAAAGACCCGTTAGGCTGGGACGAAAGGATATTGCGAATGGGCGTACAACAGCACACCTCATTCAAAGACATTATACAGTCCCATAGAGCTTATGTTTGGATATGCAATTTACATTTATGACAATTTAGCTCAAGAAATTTAAACAATATTTTAACATACTCTCAAAGAAGCTAGGAAAAGAATTATAAAAAGTAAAGAAAAATATAAAGAAGTATATGATAAAAAAGTTAACAATAAACAATTTTAAATAGGTGACAAAGTATATTTTTTTATAACCAAAAAAATCTAAAATTGAACCCATATACAGCGGTCCATGGGAGGTAATTTCAGAAAGGCCACCATTAAATTACATTATCGAGAAGGGGAACAAAACGAAAACAGTGCATGCAAATAAATTAAATTATGCGTCGAATAAAACTAAAATTATAATGATAAAAAATATAAAAGAAATTTAAACAGATAATAAAAACAATGGTTAAAGGATAGGGACTTGTAATGTTGATACGAAATCGCAAAAGCTTATCAATAAACACATTACAATTTCAAATAATAAACGAGTTTAAAGCTGCAATTATATTACGGGAAACGAAAATGTATTTTAGGGAAAAATAAGAACGTGATTAACTTTATTTTCTCAAGCCCAGTTAACGAGAGTGAGGAATCTCAAAACTACTCAAGAAAACGTAAACTTGGTTGTTAGGGATTAACTAATGGTATTTTTCTTTTCAGAATTAAAAATTAGAATTACCCCGGGAAATATTGGTTTAAAAATGTTCTTTCAAGAATTACTATTAATTGGAAAATCTATGCATAGACACAGAACTCTGATTGTATCCTAAAACAATCTTAGGGATATGAAATAAGAAAACATACAAAGGAAAAATTCATTTTAGCGCCATGTCAATAAAACACACACATGCAAAAACATTTTATAATACAAACAATTATAAAGGAAATTAAACTAAATTTAAATAGTTTTTTTTTAAATATACATACTTATAAAGTGATTACAACAGAATATTTAAAAAAAAAAAAAAATTACAGGATGACCAGAATGCTCATCGCGTGGTTTTTCATAAAATAAAATAGGTCCTAACGATCTTTAATTCCACAAATAGGAAAATTATTAAATCTAGGGTTTGGAGTTCTAGATGTTGCTATTATTGAAATTCTAAACAACACAGTCAACGTAATAAATATTTTAATGAATTCTCAGAAGAATGACATTGGTAAAAAAAATATGAGTAACTAAAATTTATTCATAATAGCACAACAAATTCACAAAAATGTGTTTTGGGAACAATTTTTTTTAAAAGGAATGATTTATTTTAACCTTATTTTTTTTTACTTTTATTGAAGCCACGAATCTTTTTTTAAGGATATGTACATGTACATGTACATGCTATGCTGCCAAGAATTCGTAGTCCTACCGACATACCGATACAATTAAACCGATTAGAATGTGCAAATATAGGTCTTCCCTATAGTTTTCCACTGTGATCTTGGCATTGTTTGGCAGCTAAAAAAAATATATGCAAATAATTGTAAAATACTTATATATACAAAATTCATCATCAATGTTCCTTCTGATCACCTGTCCGGGCGTACACGTTTATAATACATTTGTTTATAGTCATTTAAACCATAATACGAACTGTGGTGCGTTTTTAGCATAGTTTAATAATTTAAATCAAAACGGAAATATTGATTTTTAAAAAAAAAAGCTCTAATAACTTATAAATTGTTTCTTCTTTTAAGTTTACAACAATTTACAATGAAGAAGTTATGCTATATTATACTAGTATTATGTGTGTGGGTTTAGGATTTTTTTTAAAGATTTATATTAAAATAATGATAATGATAATGATGCCTATTGAAAAGAATGGAAATTAAATAAGTTTTCAAGGCAATGACATGTGATGTAGCGCAACATATGTGGACATTTTAAGTATATTTGGTTCTTGGTTGGAATATCTTATTTTAGTTGACTAAGATTTTCATTTTGATTGTATCCTTCCATACTCATTCAAAAAATACTATGTTTGAATGTTTTGTTCATGATTTTACCATTTTCCGAATCTAAAAAGCTAGATTTTTTGTTGGATTTAGGTTGAGATTATTAGGATGATTTAGCTTAAAATGCTACGGATTAAAAACATACTCAAACAAATGTATCTAAATAATTATATAGGTTGTTTGGAATAACGTAACACCTGAAATACAGACCTGTGTAAGGAATTTTTCAACTAGGTTGAGAAAGGCCTTTCATAGCTATTTTTATTTAGTTTTAGTGAAAGTTTTATTTACCTTAATACTGTAAGAGTGCGATTCTTAAGTTTTCGAGTAGAGGCAACCACGTTTGATTAGCAAACACAGTCTTTTAATTATTTTTGAATTGTGGTAATATGTTTTAATAAATAATCATATAATATTTTTTAATACCGAAGCCAAACATTATCGTTCTTAATATTATTTGAATAATCTATATGGCATCATTAAAGTGATAGCTTTTAAGAGAAATGAAAAGAATAGAACTAATAATCTCATTAAACTCTTCATTATACGAATTTCTAATTTAATCTATTATAAATAAGTATGTAATCAAATCATACTGATTAGCATCATGTAGTACTGGTAGATTGTCTTCAAAATCTGTGGATCAAAAATTATTCAACATTATTCCAATCTGGAAAACAACTATTATTAGGTCTTACTTTCAACTCCGTGGACACGTTCATCGTGGCAAAGCCACCAAGGGACAGTAGTTTCGGGTTCTGCGAGTTCTGAAGAATCATCCGAATGGTCTTCTGCTCTCGCACGGGCAGTAAATACCAGGAAACATCGTATATTGCCCGGATAATGTCATCATCCTGTGTACACAAATATTTTATTCTAGAGAGTCAAGATGACTATTAGAATTTGTCGGCATAACCATTTTCTCGTATAAAGTTCCCATTAAAGAGTAAACCGTCATTTGATAGACAAACAGCACCAGCAACGGATAAGCTGTGTACCATGTGGTCTGAAATCATATTTTTAGTTAATCTACTAGCTATAGATAATCGAAATGAAATAAAAATTACAACAGCCGTGATAAACAACGTCAACGACATGCTCAGAACACTGGATCCAAACGAAACCAGGCAGGAGTTCGAATAATATCGGCTAACATCCGCAGAGAATCTAAAATATTGAAATATTTATAAAAATGTTTTCATTAGAAACATAGCAAATTAAAATTTACCTTTTCGATGCTGCATACCGTTCCATGATAGCCACGATTCGCCGTCTCAATTTTTTGGTCGTATTTAGTTTGCCAGCCAGGATGTCATCATTAAACTGAATAAAACTGATCTCAACCAGTTCCTTGATTGCAAGTCCTTGCAGTGTAACCGTTGCAAAGAAAATGTCTGCACAGAACAATCCCAAAATCGCAAAATAACAATTGTATATTTGGTAGAACATCGTAATCACGTATCCCGTTGTCGTGTCCAGGTTCACTCCGGGTATAAGAATTGTTATGATTAATAAATTCTGATGCATAAAGAAAAATGGGTACAGCGGAAACATGAGAATCAAAACAAATACAGAACAATATAGGGCGAACATAATTTTGTTCGTTAGCCAGCATCGATTTGTCCATTTGTCCAGGCATTTCGTGAATTGAACGTTGGAACCTTGACTGGAATGAATCTGCATCACGATCGTATGTTTATGGTAGTATCCTTTGGTGAAGTGAACTGCTCCGTAGATTTTCGAAAGACCCTGCGACAGATATTATTATAGTCTTGATTATATATTGTAGTCCTGATTAAATAAAAAATCCACATAAACCTGAATGGGAATTCCGATTGTGGTCAGCGATTGAAGCAGTAAAAACTTGTGTTCCCAGAGCGAATAAATCGTATACAAATTGAACAAAAAGTACGTGACAATTGTAAACAGAACCAGATACGTGTATTTATTCATTTTGTAGTCTACACGAAGAACGTCTAGACCCAGCTGAGTGGCCAAATTTTGAATGAAAGCATGCAGTTTTACATAACTATCCAGAGAATACATTGTAAAAGCTTCTTAGAAAACACAACCTTCTTCGGTGAGCGTTGGAGAAGCCACTGTACTTTGATGGGCTTCGGCAATGGAAGTGTAATCACAGATACTCTATTGAATATTCTATGAATTGATTCTAATGAGTTGCATCGGCAACTTTGATGAGGTACACAATGGTCGAAAAAAAGAATAAAATGAAAAAATAGAAAAAAAATTATTGACATATATTTAATGATGTTTTACGATGTTTTATTGTATGACATTAGGTTAGTACATTTGCGTTTGGAACTAATATATTGCGTAATGGCCATTGACCTGCATCGAACTTTTTTTGTTAATCCATTAGTCATTTACTATAACTATTTTTTTTAGAATAAAGCGGCAATCTTTAAAAAAATAGAAAATAGCTTTTATAATAATCTACCAAAAATTATATATGTATTTAGGTATACATATTTTAATATTTGTTTATCGCTATACATTGAAATATCGTATAATACATACACGGAAAGAAATGAAATTTAAAAGTATAAAATGTTTCTCAGAATTAATAATATGCTATCTACAAATAACTACAAAATACGCATGGAATGGAAATATATAATATTAACGAGAAACATTGAAACATTTTGATATTATTTATCAATATAACGAAATGTATTGTAATTTTAGATAGTCTTTTAGAAAGTCTTTTAGGCAGTCTTTTAGACAGTTTTTTAGACAGTCTTTTAGACAGTCTTATGGACAGTGTTTTAGATAGTCTTTAAGATAGTATTTTAGATAGTATTTTAGACAGTCTTTTATATATTCTTTTAGACAAACTTTTAGAGTATGCACAAATACCCTAAAGTGCATGCTCTCCGCTGGAGTAGCTGTCCATAACCATATATATGGTAGCACCTGATGTCCAGTATATAGGAGAGCAATGGCAGATATCCGAAAATGAAAATTGTTCAGATTAATCTTAACCATTGCGAGGCGGCCCAGAACCTTCTGGTGCAAACGGTGCTGGAGAAAGGAGTTGACGTAGCCATAATTTCTGATCCGTACAGAATTCCTAAAAACTTAACGTGGACTGCAGACAAGACAGAAAGTACAGCAATCTGGGTGTGCGGAAAATATCCTTTTCAGCAACTCCAGACTATCAAAGAAGATGGGTATGTAGCTGCCAAAATTAATGGAGTTTACATTTACAGTTGCTATGCACCACCCCGGTGGCAAATGGATAAATACGAAGAGATGGTCGACAAACTAGTGGGTGAAGCTCATGGAAAACACCCAGTTATTATTGCGGGTGATTTCAATGCTTGGGCAGTAGACTGGGGAAGTCGTTACACAAACATAAGAGGACAGACGCTTTTAGAAGCCGTAGCGCGGCTTGACATCGCCCTCGGTAACGTCGGAGAAACAGCTACTTTCCGTAGGGCTGGAGGATCATCAATAATAGACATAACGTTTACTAGCAGCGAGCTTGCAGACAACCTAGAATGGAACGTCAGTGAGAAGTTTACGCATAGTAACCATCAAGCGGTATTCTACGTTGTTATAACTACCAGAAACGCAATGAAGTGTTCAAGCGGAGTAAAAAGGATACTGGATGGATGATTAATGACTTTGACAAAGATCTGTTCTGTTTTGTGGACTTTTAGACAGTCCTTTAGACAGTCTTTTAGACAGTCTTTTAGACAGTCTATTAGACATCGATAAAATTAAAAAAAAATATATTTTTTAATATATTTTTTAATTTCAACAATGAAGTAACAAAACACTTTATATACTTTTTTTGAAATTATAATATTTTTAGGAAGTTTTGGAATATTTTGAATATAAAAACATTTTTTTTTAATAGTTGATATTTAAAATACTTACCAAAAATATTATATGTTATCCGGTGTCGGCCGGCGCGGCGCCAATTTGCAATAACAAAAATCACAAGTTTTATTAATTAAAAAATATTATGTTAAAATGTCTCTCTATAAAATAGTGTTTTAAATTTGATTGTTCCAGGCTCTTCCACTCCGATTAGACACATTTCCCTGCGATCGCTTCTTCCAAACACGGACCTCTTTATGACCTACGAGGGGTCTACAACACATCCGGGCTGCTGGGAAAGCACCGTTTGGATAATTCTAAACAAGCCAATCTACATAACCAAACAGGAAGTAAGTCAGACTGACGTCTTTTAAAATGCAAAATATTAAATGCGCTATTATATAGTTGTACGCGCTGCGTCGACTTATGCAAGGCTCCGAGCAAACGCCCAAAGCTCCACTGGGGAACAATGCGAGGCCACTGCAGCCTCTGCACCACCGAACCGTTCGGACGAATATCGATTTTCAAAATGCAAAGGTATTTTTCATCACAGGATTTTCGTTTGTATGTGTGTATATTTTAATGAAATTTTACTCTCTTTAGAATCAAAATTGTCCATCCATGTACAAGGATATGTACTACAGAGGTAAACCTTAGATTTTGAATATAATTTTTATAGAAATTCCTAACGGTTATTTCCTTGTACACGTACGCGTATAGCCAATAAATGGACCGTGGACACAACTATGTCGATGAGGGGTCGTGAGCGCGGTCTGCCCGAAATGGACTCCATGTTCAATCCGATACACAAAAAATAATACGATAGGGATTTAAAATAAACGCACAGCTAAACCATTTTTCCGTACACACAAACAGCATAAATGTACATATGACCCGCATATTTATATATATATGTATATATATATAAGGAAAATGGGGGTGGACAATAACAGCAGCGAGCGCAGCAGACATAATTTATAAATATATAAATATATATATATACGTTTCCTATTTACTGTTGTATAATATAAATACAAAAAAAATACAAATACACACTCAATTTTCGATAAATATTTTTGGTTGATTACGCGCGAACTCTTTTTTTGATATACATTTATATAATGTCAACCAAATAAAAAAAACGCAGAATTTCCGTTGGTCCACACCCTGTGTTGCTTACGAAAACAACCAACAAAAATAACAAACATTTACACATACACACACACCCTCACAAACACACACACACAAACAAACACGAAAAAACACTAAAACCAAAATTAAACCAAAAATTATATTCTGTAATTAATAAACTTTACCAAACAAACAAATATTTACTGTACATATATTAATAATTAAACAAACATACAGATATACACGCAGACATAACGTACAATTGAGCTCGGCAGCGGCAGTTCGAGTGTTCAAGGGTTGGGGTGCGTGCGTGAGGGCAACAACAAAATAACCCACCAGCTCGTGCACGGCCACCAATCGCGCAAGAATAAAAAAAAACAACAACAATATAACAACAACAAAAAACATACTATAGAAAAGTGCTTCGAAACAATAATATTGTATTAATAATATACAAAAACACAGACAAAACACAGACCGATACAACAACAACAAAAATACTTAACACCAACGCTATATATTTAAAATGCGAGTACATTTCAAAACCAAAGGAAAGTATATACTTAAAAAAAACAAAAACAACAACCGCAAGTGGTGTATGATATACGATAGAGCAACGTTTAAAATAATTATTATAAAATAATATATAAACAAATTATATATGTATATGAATAGTTATTGCAAGTAATTAAAAAAAAATCAATGTGTATTATAGGTCACTTTAAGTGTAAGTAAATATTAAAAATAATAATAATATGTTATATAAAAATGTATTGCGCTAAATGTGGTTTTTATTTTAAACTTAAACGAGTGCATCCAAACACATACGCAGACAAAAAGACGCATACACACACACACACACACACACACACACACATACAAACACTCGACATTCTCACAGGAAAACAAATTAAATTCATTTTTGCAATAAAAGATATGGTTTTTTAAAAAAATATATTGGCGAAGGTTTCCAGAATTTATGAATGACGTAAGATATCGGCAGAGAGAGAAAAGGTACGGTAAAAGAGAAATGGTAAGTTAATAATTGTAGAAAAGTTATAGTGGATAGATGTACGAGAAATTCTGCTGCATAGAAAATAAGTGCGTCATCACTTCCAGAAATGGGTTGGGGTAGTTAAATTAGGTTGGGATGCAGACATTTATTATATTTTTCTCTATTTTTTTAAATGAAAAGGTTTTTAGCAAGTTTTTAAGTTCAATAACTCTAAATATAACGATTATTTTTTATAATTTGGTCTAGACATGGCTCTCTTAGGATGTCTTTAAGTGGGCTAAGTTATTTTTCGATATTCAGCACTTCCCATTTTGTTACGTTTGTAAATAAAAAGCATGGGCGTTTCACAATGAATAAGAATAAGAAATTTATATTTTATTATGTGTGTTTTCATTGTTTCATATTTCCTTTGGTGTTGGTCATTGTTTTTTCGTTGATGTTATAAAGATTATTTTTAAAATAAAATTAGAACCAAAATATTATTTCAATATTGGGAGTATACAAGTATTGGGAGTACAATTAGACCCGGGTACCCGGGCACCCGGGCACCCGGTTTTAAGAAATGTTTGTACATTTGACTCGAAAAACGGGCCTAGACCCGAAAAACGCGTGTAGACCCGAAAAACGG
>JAAAKO020012723.1:0-17234 GCA_010015015.2 Bolitophila cinerea
TGCGACAGAATGGCGCATTATTAGTTATTTACTGGTGTTGTACATTCGCGAATTGAAGTGTCTGATTACGAGACAAGTAGCAGCGGCTACCGTTTTTACTGGTGTCTTTCGTGAGCGGTATCAGTAGAGATTAAACATTATACATGCACTCTAACACACTCAAACAAAGTTGCATTTGCGGCGCGCGGCGGCCGGCAGCATGCAATTTGCTATATATTAAACGCACGATCAACTTTGAAGTGTGCGTTTATAACTCTCCCTCTCTCACTCTCTCGTTATTTCGCTCACAGATATATTAACCGACGAGAATGCTTCACTCACTCTACAAGAGTCACTCAATTATATATAAATGTCGATCGTGTGTGTGTGTGTGTGTGTGTAATATTAGTACGATGTGTTCACATTCACAGCAACACAAAACAAGACTCAAACTCGCTCGCGAGCGATCGCCGCTGACACCAACCGCGCGCACCGCCACCGTTTCGTACACACTCTGAGAAACAAAACCAATTCTTTTCTTTGTCGTTTTTCTTTTATTTAGTTTGTGTATATTTTTGTGTTCGACAAATAATAACCAACAACAATATTATTAAGTTTTCAGTGCGTTTTTAGCTGCGCGACTGTCTGTTCGTGTGTGTTAATATCTGTGAGAGTATATTTGTATATAAAAATATATAGATACTATCTTAAGTTCGGTCCGTTTCGTCCGTCTCTGTCGTTGTGAGTAGATTTGATTTAAGAGTTCCGCGTGCGCGCTACACACAGGTGATCATCGTAATTGATCGCGCATATTACAAACGGTAGGCGCCTCCAAAGCGCTACGGAATACCGCGAGAGGTAATCTCATACAAATTATGTTCATTCTATGCATGCATATATATATATAGTTTTTTATATAGTAAATATATATATATGATGTGAATAAAGTGTAGTTACAATTTTTATATACACACAGATTCTATTTGCTATTGTATTTATGATTGTAATGTAATTAGCATGTCCGTGTTCAACGGTGCCCCGGTGTACGAGTTTAGATTCAATCAAATATCCGTGCGAAGTGTATATACGCATCTTGCAAATAGTTTTTTAAGCACCGCTTTAAAAAAAAAGTGCTAAAATACTCGGTGCGACCTGACCAGCTGACGCAGTTGATCGTGATCTTGTCTTCATCAATGACGCGAACGCGACATACATTACAATTTATGTATATACAATATACATATATACATAATATTATAAATACATGTTAATTTGTCTGTTTTTCTAAGACGCTTTAAAATTGTGAACGCTAGAAATGGAAAACCAAAAATAGTTATTGTGAGCTCCACAATAATTAAAAGTATCATGTGAGTTCGATTAAGTGCCCCGCGCGGAAATTGCCGTCGCGACATTTGCGAATCGTGTGAGTCGCGTTTTAATATAAGCAATGTATTAGATATATATCTATCTATATATAATATACTCAATATTATATATATAACACGCAGCGTGTTATCAATTGTGTGCGCGCTCTCAATCTCAATTAAGTGGTTAATATGTTTTATATATTATGTATATACAAATAAGTTATCGAGACTCTATGCGTCGATCTGATTTGAGTATGTGGTTGTTTCTTGTGTGTTCAATACAGAGTAACTTGCATTCAAACGATGTCGTCACTACCACAATTGGGTTTAATGCTTTATTTTCGGATAGAATATACGTATATATATAGTGTAAACTGTAAAGTGTAGACTCACAATCAAATCGTCATAAACAAGCCCGCACAAAACCAAACTGTGTGACGAGTAGCAAAACATATATTTACATTTTATCAGTGTTGTGTGTATGTGAGTGTGTGTGTGTGTGTGTTTTAACACAGCTTCAAACACCTTGCACGGGCAGGTAGAAGGCGTCTCGAGGTTATATCTCCGCATTGCGCGAGTGTGATTTCGCGGCGAAGTTCGAGTTTTATTAGCACTTCATAGTTTAAAGCAAGCGTATTATATATGTATATATACAAATTATAAAGCCATATACTTTTTAATAAGATAGCTAAACTCGGACATGTGTAGCATATTTATATGTATTATATTCTAAACATAATCGTACTTATACAATATTGTTATAAAGAATCCATCAAAAGTTTATGAGCACTTGAAATAGGCCATATGCATAAAAAAGCATTTGCTTTTATCCAGAGAATTTAAGCAAATGGTTGTGTTTGTATGCAAAAAAAAAATTATCAAAAGCTAAATGTAAAGCATTTGCTTCATAAAAAATGCTTTTCTAGAAACGATTTTCCCGGAAATATTGGTTACAATTGTAACGTTAAAAAAGCGGGCAAATAACCAGTCGTAGGAAGACTGGCGAATAGCATCGGCCGATTTTCCCAGCATTTGCCAAATTTTGTATGTATAAAGACATTAGCACTGATATACACACATAAACATGGATATGTCTTACTTATGGCTACCCATTTTTAAAACCAAAGATTCTCTAATCTGCAGATCATTAGAAAACAATAAATTTAAAAAACTGAAATATTTATAAAAAAATATTCAAGCATTTCTAATTATGAGTTTTGAGATATGTGGGTAAATATGAGTTTCGAGATATGTATGTTTTGGGAAATTTGTGTTTATAAAGAACCGACCACAAAATACAAAAAAATATCAATTGATACTGTTTTATAACCATCGGCCAATTGTATCTATTAACAAAGAGTTTTTTTTTATAATTTGGACATTGTGATATATTTACAAATCGATTATAATTACTACCACTCACCTTTTTAAGGGCATGCATAGATAACAGTTTTAAAAAGAAGCAGGCAATAACACATTAAAAGGGTACAGGTTCAGACCGATTTTAAGTTTTAACACCATTTCTACCGGTCGCAACGGAACATACATCGATGCAGTCTTCTTTTGCAACGTCTTCTATAATCTCTAAACGTGTCAGTATATTTCGCACACTGCGCCCATTTTGTGTCTATTAAATTTTGAATAGTATAAAAAAAACAATATTAGAGTGTTAAATTACCGTTCCAAAAATAAGAAAAACACACCTTTTAATGATTTCAGTGTCTTTTGATCTTCTTTTACAAGTCGGTCGGTGATCACTCTAAGTCGTTTTTTGTGTAATAAAATTTATAATCAGTAATCACTTTAGCCTTGTGGATTGGTGCATTGTCTTGTTGAAATATAAAACCGTCCTCTATAAAAAAACGGTTATCTTCTGCTAATTTGAGGTCAACAAACATGATTATAAACACCCCCAAATATATTTCCTTGATCTAATTATTTCAATTTTTTAGTTTGTGATTTGTGCACTTGAATGAAAGTCCTCAGTTCGCCTCCAAACAAAATAACTACTGGGACTTTTCTAAGACGATCTGTTAATTCTACCGTGCTTATTTATTTATTATTGGCGATATTTTTTCAATATAATTTTAATATAAATTGCCATCAAATGTACGTTTATTTGCCCCAATAAGGTGTTGGCTTAAACTTATATAATGTAATGAATCAGTATTTTTTTAAATATTATATTAAATTTCTATTTATATTTGCGTTTATCGCGTTTTAACAAAAATACAACAACTATTATTCAATAATATAAATATATAAATTATAATATTATTTATTATTAATTTAGAATATACTGTTTAAACTGGTTAAAATTGCATTTTTTTTAAATCCTTTTTTCGAAAATGTTTGACAATTTTGAAATTTAATGTTCAATTCTATTCAACAAATTTAAATTATATTATTAAAAAATTGTAAAATCATAATTTATGTACATATATTTATTATTAGATCATTTATTGCCTGTTATATTGATATGACGGAGGGCTACGGCGAAGTATTAAAATACTAAATATATAGTCATATACTTATCTTACACCATACAAACAATAAATAATCAAAAACTCTTGCTCATGTGTATTGATCTTGAGAAACGCTTATATATAATAGTATATACTCGTATATATTAAATTGTGTATGAATAAAAGTAAAATATCTCTAATCGTATATACCGGACCCATATCTTACTGTTATGCATGTTTGAAATAATATTTTATTAATTGTATGTTTTTTCTCTACACATACTATAATTATATTGATCGATTGTGGTTATTTATTATACTTTTAATTGTATACAAATGCTACCGCTTATACTAACTGTATGTCTGTAAATTATCTAACCTATTCTGCTTTTATAAAGGCAAAATGTATGAAAATTACTGATAACAACTGAATGTGCTCGAAAAATTGGATAGCGCACAATCTATATTATGAAGTGTGTTACTCATTAGTCATTATATATAATTGAGTAATAGCTTTTATAATTGATACGTAAAATTACAGTGATGTGTATATACAATGGAAATAATAATATTCAAATACATATTGTATTCAGAAAAATTACATCTTTTGTATGTTTTATAAATTATTATTGTATTTAAAGTTCAAATTTTTAAATATTTTTAAATGTTTAACATATTACATACATAACATGTTATTTCGTAGCTGATTACATTGTGTAAATGAAACATTTCAGTTTAACTCGCGAATCCAATTTCGTGCATCTATAAATATTAGCTATAGCAACAGACAAATTATATATAGAATTTGTATTTATATATTTTAACTGAACTGAGCTTATTAAGGTACCTGTAAACACGATATGTTTAATTAAAATACGTATGCTAACGACGGTAACATATGAGCCTTGGCAACATACATATGTTAGAAAAATGTGGCTAGTACAGGATTTGCTCTCGTGGCACATTGGTACACCTTCTCTTTAAAAGAGCTTTAAGCTCTTTCTAAAAAACTTTAAAAAATATATATAAATGTTTACCAGGGATTGAAAAAATAGGTTCAGGGAATAGTTTCAAAGAAGTGGTAAATGTCGAAGTGGTAAATGCCCCTCAAGATTGATTTTGCTAGATTTTGTTTATAATTTATAATAAGAGCTATTACTACTACATCCCTAAAAAATATTTTTGGAAAAGGGCACAAAATGAACTTGAGGCGGCACATTTTCATCATGCTGAATAAACATATCGTGTATGAGTACATTTACATCATTTGTTTTAACACATATTGTACACAACTTTTCGTATAAAACAGTTGTTCAAATTATTTTGTAAATACTAAAAAAAAAACTTTTTATTAGCTTTTTGTCTATTGCAAACATATATGCGGTGTTGTTTTAAATTGGGATTTTGATTGTCTATAATCGGCTCGTAATCGATATCTCAATTTTAACATTTTCTTTTATTATAATATATTAAGAATGTGTGGTGATAATTCTAAATAAAAATTTATAAATATGACAAACTTATAGTACATGCGTCCGGTGACAGTTGATGGTCCCGGTTTTTTGGATTTTCATTTTTTTAATTTATATACCCATATCTGCGCGTCAACAATTTATTTTCCACCGGAGTGGTTAATCCATGTTATTACAATTTGCCTAATAATTTTTTTTTTATTACGCTTGTTTTTGAACTAGTTTTTGGTTTGCTTTTGATTGTTTTTATTCTCATTTTTTCTCTTGGTTATTTCCATAATTTTACCAATATACGAATTTAAGAATTTTCACCATTTTATAAATTTTAAAAATAGTTTTTTAAAATACGGCCTATAGAGAAAAGCCCACATGCAAATGAGGTATTTTTTTCTAAATCGCGTTTTTTACTAATTTGGAATCCCAGCTCCCGAATCCAAAAAAAATGAAAATCTTGCAACACTTTAAAGCTGGTAAAGCCCTCGGTCCCGGAATCGTCTTAGGTTTCCCCACCAAGCTGAGCTCCAAAATCGATGTACTTTTTTGGCAATGAAATTGTATATATAAACTATTACATAGATGAACTTTAATCAATTTATTTTCGAGAGAAGTATAGTCGTAATTCGACCTTAAGTATTTTTGTAGGGCAAATACGAATATATTTGTATGCCATCTAAAATAATTATTAATTATTTATATATAATAATCTTAAAATGTAATCAGCCTACCGCACATTATTGAAAATAAAATATAAATAACGCGCATACATCAATTAAATCTGGTGTGATCCAATCTATACAAATAATCACTGCATTTGTAGTTATATACTATATATACGAGTACATACATTATTTAATATACTATATACTTATATGTTATAGAGTATATAAATACTATATACAAACTAAGCAAATTGTATGACTGTATAAATGATAAATGCCACACCACATATGCATTTTTTTAAATTTTATATTTAATATATAATTTAGAGCACATGAAAGTGCAATAACTTACAAGAAATGACAGAAACCTAATTGGTTATTTTCAAGTGTAGACTTTTTGTGGTGGCGCGAATCTTAAAGCGGTACACGAATTTCCATTTATCACACAAACACTACGGCACCGCCGTATATATATACAAAATACTAAGTATACATTTATCTAAAAACATAGACGCAAATAGTACAAGTATACATGCTTTTTGTATATGTATAATGTATATTGTATATATAAATATTTAAAGCGACACATACGAAAGAATTCTTTCTCTGGCAAATTCAATGGGCTAAACACACGTTTTAATTAATTTTTGTCATACATCATTCTGGTTTTAACTTAGTTTCAATAAAGAACTAATTTGACTTGCTCATAAATGAATTTAGCTAAAGCTTTTCGTGAGTTGAAATATAAATTGGAACAACATGTATACTGGCATAAAATGTATCTTATATAACTTATTTATTATATTATACATTATGTTTAAAACTACTGGCTAGACAAGACATTTGTGCACAAGTTCTTACATAAATAAGTGCAGTATAACCAATTAACTTTTTTAAAAGGGGTTTCACTTTGTATAGAAATATATATATATAAGTATATATACGATATATTATAAAACATTATAGCCTATGATTTACAAATTTACATCAAAAAGAATGTATAGTGTGTAAGTGTATTGAAGCTCATGTTATTTACGTATTCCATTATTTTTTTGCGTAAACATCGTTATTCGCGGAATATGGACATGTCAAAACTGATTGATAGATGAATATGTATATGTATTTAGGATGACATATTCGTGTATACAAAACACTAAGTAAAAAAACAGAATTATGTTTATATGTATTGTATTGTGAACGTAGCGCTTGCATTTATTATATAGGCTTTTAATGTTATATACGGAACATATTTGAAAATATAGCTTAGTTGTGTATATTTAGACTTTAAACGATATCTTGAATAATGTCAAAAAGTAAAATATCTTAAATTAGAATTTTGCAAAAAAATAAATTAGTTATTTTTAAATATGTACGATATACGATGTACGATCTACAGCATTGTATAATGTATAGTCAATCATTTATGCCAGAATTTAAAAAAAAACATTGTTTTGTATTATTTCAACACTTTTTTACAACATCTTTTTTTCCAGACATATAGAAAAAACTAAAATATTACCAATACAAAAAAATGCAAGATCTGTTAATTGTGATAAATATCGACCAATCAGTATACTACCAACATTGTCTAAAGTCCTGCAAATATTAATGAAAAAACAAATTGTCTATTTCAACATACAAAATATTTTATTGTTTAAAAATCAAACTTGTTTTAGAAGAGATCACAGTACAACTACTTATAAACATCGATTATAGCAGTCCTTTAAATTCAACTGAATTGCTTTCAGGATAACATTCGTTCCTAAGACAAACTTAAGATAATTCTGTATAAAAAAATCATTTTTTTAGTGCAACATTTTTGCATCCAGTGTTAAAAATCCGTCAAAGAAACAATAATTTTTTGGACTTAGTAATTTCTTAACATATTAAACTTAAAGGGAATATATATCTACACCTAACTAAAATGAACACAGTTGAATATCTATTAGGCTTGTTTTGGCTTTTAATGATTTCAAATGTGCCGCTAACATATTTGCTAATATATTTTTTAACATTCGGTTTAAAATGTTCCAAAATATTAAAATTATTTTCAACGATATTTTGAAATTAAAAACCTAATCCATATTTCTGCTGTTATATTATAATTATAATTTCTATAATTTAATTAAAATATTGGCAATGAATATTTAAATTAGAATATTATTACAACTTAAAATAAATTAAAATGTTAAATATAAACATGAGAGATTTGATCTTAGCACCTCCTACAATAAATTATTATAATAAGACCTAGCATAATATAACATCAATAAACTATAGTAATATACAAGAAATTATTATATGAAACAGCAGACCACACACCTAAGATATGCATCGTTGAAAATATCACAACTCAAACACCATACATTTATACAAGTAATCATTTTCGATGTCGATTTCAACTGAAACATTCTGTCAACTGGTATATTAATTTGAACCGTGTGCTCTGCGATTATATCGGAAAATGTCAATAATGGATAATAGCCAATAATAATTTATACTCAATTCTACACAGTCTAAATCTAAATATATGTACAGTCTATTTAAAATATACATTATGCACATTTTACAATAAATGCAAATTGCTGTAATTTGCTCTGCATGCCCGGTGCGCGCCTACCACAACATTTAAGTATACGCAGTATATATTATAATACTTGGTATATATAATAATGTACATAACTGCATTCATAAATATTGTATTTAGTAATAAATATATTAGTGCAGTATTCGCTTTTATACATGGCATAAGCCCGGAGCTATGTTGTGTAATTAATTACCATTTATCACACAGCATTCGATTAAAATAAAGATATTAGATTTTAGTATATTTAGTGTGTAAAAGTTGGATTGCTTTAAAACGACGCACTTAAGCTATGTTATTAGGCCGCTATCGCTGGTCACAGATCTTAAGAGTACAAAAAAAAACAACGATATATGGAGACATAACATTTAGTTCAGTATTTTGACTATATAGAAGGTAAAATAAACTGGTAAACATAAATTATCGAATTGCATATCTTCGATAACGCAAACTTAATTGAATGCACTTTTATTTATTTTTGATCATTAAACTTGTTTTGTACATTGCTTCACATGTGCCACAAACAGCAGCAGAATTAAGATTGGTCATCTTGCTTGTAATAAACCTTAATAATACATGTGCGTAATGCACAGTCAGTCCTTATAGGGGCAAATTGTCGAATTCATTTCGCAAGATGTCCAATTCAAATTATGTACAGGACTTGTATTTTGTAATTGCGAAAATCTTTGAGATCACCGCCAGATCGATATCACCACACACATTTAAGCTTGATTTTTGATAATCAACTTGAGGTATATACATGTAAGTGTGTAAACCGATTGTGCCTTTTGTCCAATTTTCAGACCTTGGGGCTTCATTCTTTTTAAATAACTATAATAAGATAAAACAAAAACAAAAATAACACCACGCTAAATAAAAAGAACGCATATCCATTAATTGCCAATTGTACGAAACATGTAATTTGACTCATTTAATTTCAATCAGAGAAAAACGTTTATATTGAGGCTCGCTCGCGGTGTGTTGCATAAATGATAATTTGACGTTTGTTTATTTATTTTTGTTTTTCACTTCTCAGAATTCCCAAACGTAAACCGAATATGTCTCATTATTTGCAATACAAAAAAATTAAGCTACATATTGTATATATAAGTATATACAAAATATGTATTATGTATATATATATATACAGTTATACATACAATGTTATGCGCACACGTTCAGTGTAAATAAATTGTGCCTGAGTGAGTAAAAAGGTCATTAAAAATGTGAAAAATGCACTGATCCTGCGGACGCGTGCACTTGCAGTGTGATGCAACTTTTGGAAAACGCGTTCTCCACTGACGATTGTAACGCACGCGCACGAATTCATGTTCGAGCAATTTGTTTGTTTCTTTTTTATTGTGTATACTATAACTATAATATACGCATACAATACAGTTGTGCTCAATATATGTTAGTAGGAACAAACGAAATCCAACAAAACGCAATTAAATTTAAAAGAATTCAAAAGTAATTAACATTTGTTTCTTCCTTATTTTAATAATTTTAAGTAATAATTTATTTACTGCAACGCCGAGCTATTCATTAATCGACCCTTTTTTAGTTGAACCAAACGTGCCATTTGGGGGTCATTTACGTTTATTTTGTTAGGATAAATATTAAATGTTATTATTAAAGTACAGTTCAAATAATGTAATGTAATATTAAATACATTTGTCTTCTGCATTTTTGATTTTTTTAATTTTCGTTTGGGTACGATGTTATTTCATTGCTTTTAGGGACCTAAAATTGTGTTACCACAAAGCATTTCGCCCTGGGTCTTTTGTTGAAAAACTGCATGATTAGAGCATAATTGAAAGCTGTTGCTCAATAAAAATTTTAGAACATCATAGCATTTAATAAATGCGTCTCAATTGCTGATGGTTCTTTAAGAAAAATTATTATGAATTATGGAGCTATAAGAGACTGTGAATTATTATAAAGTAATATACAGTATTTAACAATACAAAAAAACGGATTTTCTTTAAACATAATTTAAATATATTTTGTTAGTCCCTATTTCATTGACCACCACTGTATAAGTACACATAAAAAGTACGAGTAAATGTTGTTATCATGGACAATAAATTTGAATGATGTATATCACTTATTTAAGCTAAGAATTAAAAGCTTATAGATATCAAGGAAAAAATATGTCCTATAAGACTTTTAGTTTTAGAGTTATAGCCATCAGAGTTTAATTGGAACAATTTCCATACGATCCATTTTCATTTATTTAATTTTTTTTTTTTTAAATCTTTTCATAATAATTTGTTAAATATTGTACTCTATAAACGCTCCCATTTTCAACCATTATCGTTCAATATGTTTTTTTTTGCTTATGTACCCGATCTGGTTTTTGACTTCCCGTTTAAGCGATACATTACAAGTGAACAAACATAAGCTGTCACTTAATATCTTGTCAGTAGCTTATGTATACATTCTTGTTTAGCGTTATATTTAAATGCAGTGTTAAATGATATATATTTTTGAGACTTGTTATTGGTGAGGCATTGACCTTGCAACCAAAAAACACATTCATATATTTCTCAATTCATGCATTTTTCCAAAGGACACAATACTTTAATCAGAGCATCAGTTGTGTTTTCGGGCATCAAAACACAGCTATAATGCATGTGTATTATTATATTTTTTTCAGTGTATCAGTATATGTAAATTAAAAATATTTGCATGTTTTATTATATTTATGTTTGCATGACTAAAATATACACATACACATACCGTCAATATATAATATAAAAATAAATCGCATGAGATAATTGCGACGACAGCATATATTTTATTTATATATACTAAAAACGATTGAATCGTAGGGAAGCGTGAGTTTATCTCTGTTGACAGTGTAGATATTTATCGGGTTTACCGTTTGAATGTAATGACGTCACTCTATATCGATACTATAATTATGTTTTTTTTTGTTATCTCTTCGTAGGTATTCGGACGGATTTTCCTGCACATTTCGCCCGTGGTCGAATATTACAAAAAACCGCGTGGATGCGTGTCTGCTTTGATGGGCTGTGCTTCGCATCAAAGCGGCCAGCCGTAGACGAGGAAACACAGACGGTGCTGTACGGTGGCGTACTAGTCGATCACACACAACTGACGTCATCGTCGGCGCTCAGTAGCGGGAACGCAACGCAGCCAACCAACACAACGTCGACGTCCATATCCGCGACAGTGCGCGATCCAACAGTGGCCGAAATACTTAAAATGCAGTCTTCACCAAACAGCCATCAACCATTGGTGCTGTCGGTGGCCGGGTCCATGGAGCAGCTCGGCCTCAACAATAATAACAATCCGATTGCACCACCGGTTGAGTTTCAGCCACTGTCGCTGGCCTCGCCACCCTATCACTTCCAGCCGCTGCAGCAAAGTGTGAACGCAGCCATAAGTGATAGACTTAGTAGTGCTTTTGCCAGTGATGCGGGCAACATGAATCTTACGCCCAAGGAACAAGAGTTGGTGCAAATAATTCAATTAAAAAATGTGCGCATCTCTGATCTGGAGAATATATTGCGACACAAGGAGGTCGAAGTGGCAGAACTGAAGAGTCATCTGGACAAATTTCAGAGTGTGTTTCCGTTTAGTCGCGGACGCAAAACCGGTGCTGCTATACCGGCTGGACAGCGTCAACGTGCACAAGGTATTTCGGCGGAGCCTCAAAGTGAGAGTTCAGTACTTGAGTTCCTGCACGTGACGTTTCCCAAATATGACAAGGACGAAAAGTGAGTAATATTTTAACATTATAATAATATATTTTACTATATAGTATACGAGTATATTTTAGCACTCTAAATAAATGTGGATTTAACCCACCTATATAACATCTAGAGTTATCCAGGTCAGCGCGGTTCGCTTAGCACAGCTACTTGCTGTGATTTATATCGCGTCGCAAATCTACTCAGTTTATTTTAAATATTATGACATTTCATTTTGAACTATTTTCCGTGAGCTCTAGCTTCATGTATGTTTTGATTTTACTGTGTAGCTGCGCTGGCAGCTAACGCATGAACTAAATCCGAATATAGAGTGTGTGCTCGCATTGTCCAAGTTCACAGACGCAAATGTTTATGAAAAACAAAAATTAATTTAAATTCTATAGGGCGTTTAAAAGGAACACAATCAATGTTATTATTATCATATTATTTACTTTCAGATCTCAATACTTTGACACACATTCTCAAATACAAACTTTTTTGATACACATGTCTGTTTAATATATAAAGTATAGAAAGCATCAAATTTAGCTTACCATAAAATTCAATATTTTGTCCCTAATGCCTATCAAGTGTCCACCCAATGAAAACGTGCGTAAGCCATAGTACTTTTTGCACTTTGTGCATTTCTTTAAAAAAAAAAAAAAAAATTTATTCCGGCAGATTATACTTTCTGTCTAGTCAGTTATGTTTTTGGATGCTGTTTTATATTATTTTAGGAGTGAATTAATTTTATTTTTAGTGCACATGCTTTTTTTAGAACATTTTTTGGAGAGCAATTTATTTTGATATAATAATCAAAATATATATATAGTATATAATCGTTGTTGTCTAATCATCACACATTGTGAAAATTGTATTTTTAAACAACAATCACGTATACTATCTGCAGTTAGTGTTATCAGCTATATTTGGTAAACACCGATGCAAGATAAGAACGGCCAAAATGATATGCAATAATATTTCATAATTATTGATCAATATATGAAAGTATATATTGTACGAGTATGTTTATATATAGACATATAGACAGTATATAATAGAATGATAATAATTTCTGTATAGATTGAGATTAAGTCCAAAATGTTATATTTACTAACTTCTTTCGGAAAATAAAAAATCTTTTCCACATTTTTTTTCTTTAAATAATTGGTGTTTAAAAAGAAATCAAATTTACAAACCAATTTACCTGAATTCCGCTTGTTGTATCTAAAATCATGCGAAATTATTTTTTTATGAGCAAAAGACACACAACATGGCTCATAATAAATGGGTGGCATGAAATTAACTTCATAACATTTTCAGTCTGCATCAACAATCTCTTCTTTTTTACCAAGAACATAAAGGGAAGAAGAGACAAAAGAGATTATGGGAGATTTTTACAAGGTATATTTTGCATGACACCGTCATAATGTAAATGTTTGTCTATATTTAATATATAATTATTAGGTAAGGGATTAGAATTATTCGATCAGACATGTAGAGCCCAATATATTGCTTCCCCAAATGCAGCACCTGGTACAGATGAAATAATACTTGGCTAAACCATACGGAACCGTCTATGAAACAGATTAACAGTCCAATCGGAATATTTTGCAAAAACTCCACATTTTTTGCCAATTTGATTTTTTGCGTAATGATAATACATAATTTGAAACATTTTGAAATAAGTCCCAATATTATGCCAATTATTTTTTAGATTTAACACAAACGAAATATGATAGAAATATTATATATGTTTTACGAAAATTCCAAAAACTGATTTTGCGAAAAGTTAGATCCCAAAATGACCAGTACATCTGACTTCTCATTTCCTGTGTAATCCACATATTGTGGTGGCTGAATACTAGTACACGAGCAGTAGGCAAGTGGGCTGTTTTCTAAACGATATAATAATGGCAAGCTCTCTCGTTTGAGCATCTCATCTTTGTACAGAATTTACCTACTGGTATCCATAAAAGTTTAACAGTATTTTGTTTAGGCTAGTTGAGTCAGAAATTTTGGACAATCATTTATAAGAAAGTGTCTTTTGTTTAAGCATTATCCTTATTCTCGAATCGTTTTACATTTTCTATTGTGGTGTAGAATTTATATATATTTTTTTAAATCTTAAATAGTACTAAATTTTTGTAAAAATGACTAGGATTTATTTAGTATTTTGATTTTGATTGATCATTCACGAAAACTTCTTTTTTCCTTTGTATATCAGATTCAAATTTGTGTGTTAATTCCGTAGCAAAAAAGTAGCAGTTACTGCGGTTTTTCTGCCTTGTAATCGCTTCAAAAGTTGACGACAGTTGGTGACAATTGTTTTAACTGTCGCTGCCAAAAAGTAGCAGTTCGTGTAATCGCATTGCGCAGTCACAACTCATGTTTTTGTTCAATTTTCACATTTGTCAACTGAGACTTTGGCAACTGCTATTTCCAAAGTCACAGTTAACAGTTCAGCGTTTTCTTTTTTAACATATGGCTTACAGCTATCCTCAAATGGCTAAGAAAAAACTTTTTTTTTCTGAATAGCTAATAATTACATATTTAGAAATGGTTACCTCATTTTTTTTTGTGGATGTAGTCATCTCGAATTTCTAAAACTGACAGAGAATCGGTTCAGCGAGTCTCCTTTGAACTGGTTTCAAGCAAACCAAATGGTGGATTCTATTAGCAGTGGTTTCAGCTTTAAAAAATCAATCAAACAAGGAGAAAGTGTCTGACATCCTTGAGTTTACAGTACTGATGCCGACCAAAGAAATTGGGGTCAATCAGAGCTATATTTCCGAACTCCTTAAAAAATGTTTTGAAGCAGCACTAGTCTTAGTCAACCCTTGACAATAAATCGTTTTTGGTCACAACGGACGCTTTTCCTGTGGATATGGGCCCTATTTATGAACTACTAAAAAATAATTTACGAAGCAACACAAGTCTAAATTGTGTATGTAGCCGCTTCTGAGGTTTTTGCGACGGTTACGATGCGCGATCATAAACCTAATTTGAACTTGACTCCCTTTACCAATATGGGTCATTGTCTCTAAATTGATCATTTGTCCCATATTTGTTGTCATTTAAATATTTAATCAATTTATTTTTGACTTACTGACCGGCAAATCTACATGATTACTTGATTACACGAACTGATTATTAACTTTTTTGTCTACTTTTTGTATACATAGTAATTATATAGGTGGCGTTCTTTTAACTGGAGAAAATGTCCCTTCAGGAGAAATAAAATATAAAAAAATCTATACGGAGTAAATATTTTTTTGTATGAGATATGACATATCTCTCCTGAAAATTTATTTTTTAAAAGAACGCCACCATAATAATAAAGATGTACGTAACTTATTATTGAATTAAATAAATATTAGTATGTGCTATTTGTACCACATTATAATATTATAATATTACCATATTATTAATGCGCGTGTACTCGATAATTTGTTAAACGAAAGAAGTTATACGATAAACTCGATATATCTCAGTCCGTCTTTCATTAAATCTGGCGCGATCTTACAAGTATATGTATATTTACAAATATAAACAAATACATATATGTGTATACAATATACAATACAAATACAGATGTATACAATCATATAATGTACCCATTTGTAAATAACTAATTTGCGTGGTGCAACGTGCAAGAACGTAAAACGACCACAACAACATATCACTATAAATTGCTTCCTTTTATCGATGATATCATTGCATTTATGCCGCTGTACGGGGCACGCACATTCACATGATATATAAAAATTATAATACATACGTGAACATAGAAAATAATATTAGTACGAGTATGTAAGCTATGTTAGCTATAAGTATAAAATATAAACCCATTATCCATACGCAGTTTTAATGCAGAGGTGCAAGCGCAGAAAGAAGAAACACAGGTTTTGCAGCATTTTGCAGCATTTTGTGCAAATTGAATTATTACGGAGTCGAGCAAAAACACAACATTAGATAAAGTGGTATTTATTATGTAGATACGATTTTGCGCATGCTAATTACTTATTTTTTAATTATATATAATGTTATATAATTTTAATTATTACTGAAATTAAAAGTATTTATTTTATAAGCTGCTAGAATCATTAAAAATAAATGAGAATTCTGAGATCGAAATCACACGCACGATGCGATGATGGACGAAACACAGCGCGACACGTCACAAAATGTCGCACGGTTGTGCAGCTTCAAGTTATTTTCATTTTTGTGTTTATTCAAATTTAAGTAGTCCGACATTTCATACGCATACCTGAATTAAAATCAACAGACTCGAAACACGCGCACGCAATGCATGTAAACTGTCCAGCGAAATGCACGACTTTTAAGTTCCTGTTCGCCGCCGTGTGTCCGTTTTGAGCAATGCAGATTGCAGCAAAATGCATCGCTCGCGCAAATCTAATTAATACTCAAAGCAACAATCACTCTGCATGACTTCACGCACGCCAGCTGCGCTCGCACACTCACTGCTGACAATGTGCACGCGGTGCAATTTGGCATATGAATGCATGTATGCCGCAACGGGTGATTCAATGCACCCGCGCACAGGTTTTTAATGACTCTTAATAAGTGATTATGAATCATTTTTATTTATTTTTATTTTACTATGCACTTGTTGCACTAAATATTTACATAGTGATGGATCTAAAGTAATTATACAAATTCCGGTATTATAAAATAATTTCAAAATATATTATGAATTGGCAATCTTTTCATGTACATTCCAAAATGTCGTCAAAAATCAGGTAGCTACCTATGTTGGTTCCCAGGTTGCCACCCCATTTTAAGTATATATTATGGCATTATGGCAGGGGTGGCAACCTGCAAGTCCAAATTTCTAGTGATTTATTTTAGATACTTTTGAAAATTTGCATTTTGATACTATGATCAGTCATGATCAAAAAGCTATGGGATGGCAACCTGCAAATTACCTTGTTAAATACCTTGGTGATATACTTGACCACAAACTTT
>JAAAKO020012734.1:0-17233 GCA_010015015.2 Bolitophila cinerea
CTATCGGCACATACGTAATAGCGTATTGTATAAACGTGCTTCGATGAACAGATTGGATATTCATCTGCTCTCGATCGACCTAACGAGCCTCGAGAAATGGTCTGATAACGACACAATGCAGCAATGCATTGATACAGGACTTGGACCATGGAGAATAGCCCAGTCTACAACACAGGAGTATAAGGCGATCTCCTTAGTTTTTAAGTTATAGTTTTAGTATTAATTATATATATGGTATGAATGATGTAACATATGTATGTTAAATGAATTTTGTATGTTAGTATATAAGCAATGTTTAGAGGTTTTTGCCGTCTTCCTCTAACGGATGAATGCTATTTAAATGATAAAATGCCATGTTAATTAAGTAGTAATATAAGTCAATGAAATGTATTTTCAAATCGGCTCTAATATATCATGCTTTTCGCAAAACTGTTAATGGTTTGAGTATTATATTTAATCTTTCCTAAGATCAGGTCTAAATTGGAACTAGCGTGCGTTCGTCTTTTTATTTACTTATATGGGAAAGGCTTGCAGGTTGCTACCCCATAGCTCTTTGATCCTAACACGTTATAAAATCAACGTATTGTTGATATATACAATCCGTTGTAAACATCAATTAAAAAGACGAAATTTTGAGCAAAACTTGTTAAAATTTTTCAAAAAACAAAAAAAAATATAGCCAATTTTGAATAGTATTAAAAATCGTCCCTTTGAAACTTTGGCTTGCAGGTTGCCAGTTCTGCCATACTAAAAATGGTGTGGCAACCTGCCATTTTAGAATAAACATAATAAAACATAGCTAATTCCTGATATTTTTGAAATTATATAAAGTGAATTAAAAAGCAACACACCACAAATAATTACAATATATTGACTATAAAAATGTTCAATATATGTTATATGTTATAATCACAAAAAAAATATATCAAAATTATTTCATATTTTGTTCAGCACTAAATGTGTTATTGCGTCTGTTTGTAATAAGTATTAATAATTGAATATCATAAAATTGAATAATTGAATATCATCGATTCCAGCGCCATCTATTATGAATCGAACCAAATGTATTAGACAAATCCTACGTATTTTTAGCCGTAAAATGCGAATCCGCTAAAAAGGGAGGGTTCATATTAAAAAATTAATAGTTACCTCTACAAGGAGGGGGAAGGGGGTGTAATTTTAGCACTTTTGTATTTCTACCGGAAAATAATCAAATTTTGATAATGGACATTTTTTCCGTAAAGTGCTAATCAAATACAATTGGTTAATGGCAAGATGCAAGACCAAAAAATCATTAATAAATTTACCAATAAAGATAATCCAAACAAGAACTGTGCTACAAAGTCATTTCAAATTTCTGGACACATTTAACTTGGTATACAAAGTAAAAGGGCAAATTCATGAGTTTTTGAATAAATATGTTTTTTAAAAAATTGTTACATTTTCAATTAACAAAAAAAAATAGTGCACCTCAAAAAAAATGTGTAGTCCTTCTCAAAACAAAAACTCAAAAAATATTATGTACCAAAAAAAGTGAGTACCTCCAAAAATAATGCACCTAAAAACACAAAAAAATGTGCTTATATAAATTAAATTTTTAACACCTTATAATTTAAAAAGGTTAACCTTATAATTTAATTATGTCCACCACAAAATACAAATTTATTTACTTCCGTAGTTTTTTGCTTGTTATAATCAAAAAAAAAACAAGCATAAAACTATGCTTCTTTAATTGTGATAGACAATTTCTTTAATTGTGGTACACAAAATTGAATTATGATGTAGAGTTTTTTTATATTTTGGTGCATAATCTATGGAGCACATTTTTTATTTTTAGGAGCACGATTTTTATTATTTAGTGCTCACAAACGAGCTCCACCGTTTTTAATTTTATGGAGCACATTTTTGTTTTTTTGCATCACGTTTTTGATTTTTAGAGAGCACGATAATTTGCAGCACGCTAAATTCTTCATCGCCATACAAAAGTACAAAACAAAAGTATACAAAAGTGCCAAGATGAGTTTTATCTGTTTTGTCATTTATATTTTATATTTCAAAACAATGTATTTGAAATCAACCTAATTAAATTTCATATATTTAATTTATGTTGGCATAAAGCATTTATGCCGATTTTTATTCGCTGCCCGGCGGCACACAAACCACAAACACGGTGAGGCTATAAAAAACAAAAAACATTTAATTTATAAAACATAACAATAACATAAAGAAATAAACCAAACGAGCACAATAATAAACATACATAACAAAATTATGTATTATGAATACTCCAATACTCGCGAATGCGCACGCCATTGCTGCAGGCACATTTGCGTTTATTGATTCGAGTGAGCGCTTCATGCAAATATACGTGCTCGTTCTACAAGGAAATTCATTTCCAGCAAAAAATCTATCTGCAACCATCTCTCGATACATTTCCCAGCAAATTGAAAATGCCAGAAAATAATTCGTAAATAAAATGAATAGAAGAATATTACCTATATATAGAGTGTTTTCTATACAGTATTTTCTATTCATATATATATATATATAAATATATATACATGATTTTAAATTTTAGAACACGTTTAAAATGTATACGCAGATGCAGATGCATATACTATATAAAATAGACAACAACAAAATATGATAAATTTCCTTACTCGAGCGAGCGACGCAAATCGAAAACGATGCGAATGACATGGCAATTTTGTGTCGATTCCCGTATGGATCCTTCCATTTTAGTAAAGGCGATCACGCGGCAGGCGGCACTCTCCTTCCTTGCTGCACCCGCTCTGAAACGCATCTCAAGCAAAGACGACATCATTTTGGTCGATGAATTGGAGATTGGATAGATATAGAACTATGCGTATGCAATAAAACGATTTTTATTGCAAGTTGGTTCGTACCTACTATATAAAACTACATATATATTCATATATATTTATCAGAGTTAGGAGCCGATAATATTGCCAGTGGCTGGCAGCTAAGTGCCTGTAGCCGTTTTTTATTTGGCGGCTGGAGGAAAAAATAATAACAATTGTTTTTAGAAGGAATGGATTGCTTCGCAAAAAAACAAGCAATAGTAATTTTTTTTTAAAACAATTATATTTTTTAGAGATGAAACATTTATTACTTGTTTTTTCACCAAAAAATATTTTAAAACATTATTAAAAGTTTTAAATAATAAAAAAATCTTATGCAATTTGTTTTTAATAAATGTGCATTCGCTAACATTGACTTTTAAAATTAAATCCAATCCTAAAAGAGTAAAACGGAGTTTAGGATGGAACTAACTGTGCTAGAATCATTTTTTTACCAGCGTCGTATTCTTATTACAGTGCTACCATTAGCGATGTGATTTATCGATTATAATCGAATTTATTTTATAATCGATTATTGGGTCTCGATTATCGATTATTTCTATTAATTGAATGTTATTTTATTAATCTAATGTTTTGATTATTGGTTCGATTATTTCGATTAATCCAAAGTTTCTATTATTTCGATAAATCTAATGTTGTTATTACATCGATTAATCAAATGTTTCAATTATTTCGATATTTGCGATTATTATAATGTTTCGATTATATCGTTTAATTGAAAGTTTCAAATATTTCGATGATTGTAATATTGTTATTTATTATTACTATTAATAAAATGTTTCGATTATTTCGATTAATCGAAAGTTTATATTATTTCGATTAATCAAAAGTTTC
Source organism: Bolitophila cinerea (assembly GCA_010015015.2). Taxonomy (NCBI): domain Eukaryota; kingdom Metazoa; phylum Arthropoda; class Insecta; order Diptera; family Mycetophilidae; genus Bolitophila; species Bolitophila cinerea. The sequence continues at coordinate 3,717 of JAAAKO020012734.1, forward strand.
GTTTTCGTTTATAATGTTTCGATTATTTCGATAATTTCGATTAATCGAATGTGTAGATTATTTCAATTATTCTAATGTTTTGATTATTGTGATTATTCCGATTAATCGTTTACGCTTTATTATTGGTATGCTCTGGCTGGTATGGCAACCATTTGAATTTTAGGGTTAGGCATATTTTTGGAAAATTGTGAAATGCTTCGGGAAAGCTGATGGCATCAGGCTATTTTACATATGGCGGGTGGGATTGGAATTAAAGTTTCTTTCTAAGGTTCTGAGTTCGTACCCTTTCTAAAAAATGTTTGACTTCCTCCCTGAATATTTCGATCGGGCTTTTTTGACATATGGGTGGGATCGTTTCAAGGGTGTTAAGAATAAACTCTTTCCAAAAATATATGACTTCCATTATGCATTTTTACATATGGCGAGGTACAGTGGGATGGAATTTTGTTTCTGGGTTCCTAAGGACGAACCCTTTCTTAAAATATATGTGTTCCTACCTGAATATTTTCATCAGGCTATTGACATATGGGTGGTGGGATTGGGAGGAAAGTATGTTTCTGGGGTCCAGAATATTCCCATCAGCAATTTAGTGATTATGGTCTTGAGAAGCTATTCTTAAGAGAATATCACTTATATTTTAACTAAAAGTTATTAATATTTTTATGTTTTTTGGATAGTATATGTTGAAATGGCAGTAAAAACTCAAAAACACAATTTTCAATTAAATTTAAATTAAATTTTGTATTTTTTTTTTAATTTTTTACAATAAACAATAAAGCTATTAAAAATACGGAAAAATTGAAAAATATACGATTTTAGTAGTAATTTTTTTCTCTATCTGCATTTGGTATAGTCGTATAGTTTTCAAATAGTTCGGTGGTCAGTCCTTGAATGAAAATATAGCCGAAATTAACCGATTGTATCCGATAATATCTCGGCGAGTAGCCATTGAAAATATTCTGAGTCTTAAAACGGCGGCTCCGATCTCTGATATATACATATATATTAAAATCGGTTATATTTTGAATATAGTATACAGTATAATGCGCTTGAAAGGAAACGCACCGACAACATTCCCACATATATTCCCTCTTGTTGGTATAAATGCTAAGCAGCGCATTTTCTCTGAGACTCCGAAAACAATTGAATAACTTCTTTAACCGCCACAGGACCATCGAGCTTGTTGGTAATATTTAAATAGAACAATGGGGGGTTTTTCGTTGTACATTGTGGAGGGCGGGCGTCGCGACGAACGGAGTGCCACCCGTTGGTGATTGCAGGCGTGATGGCGAAAGCTTCTTTTTGCGAGTATAGCTTTTTACGAGTAGCTTTTTATTTATTCCACAAACGTTTTGTGTTTTTGTGACACAACATTTAATTTAATTTTTTCGCTGCTATGGCGAAAACTTTACTGCCCAACGCCGCCAAAACAACATGCCGGGCCGCATAAAGATGTGTGCGCATCGCAAGCGTATAACGGGTTCCTAGAGCGTCGTCGTACAACCACCCACCACAATCGCACCCTCAAGTATAAACGGCAATAAAGTAAACATCGACAGTTTCATTTTGTCATTGTTGTTGTTGGTGTATCTCTGAGTAAAGCTGAGCTTAAACTTGCGTCGTGTCAATGGTCGCATAAAATGCTCCTCTAGGATGTGACTCTTTGTGTGCCGTTCGCCGCCGCCTCCACTGGCACCGGCACCGACACCGCCACCGACCCCCATCGCGCGTGCAAGACATTTATGTAATAATTTTATTTTCGCTTGACATGAAAAGCTTTACACTTGAACATTTAGCCGAGTGTATGATGAACGAACGTGCTTGTGCACTCTCTTGTATACAAATATGTACATATTTATCATACATGACAACATATCATATATATATATATATATAAAATAATATATCAGTAAAATATCTGTATAGAATGTAAAAAGCGTTTCGTGGTGCTCGCGCGGGGTTAAATAATTGTGTACGATTGCCCTTGACAACCCCTAAGTGAATCTTTTGTACAATTTATAGTACCGTGTGTTTGTGTGTCTGTCACTATGTGTTGAGGGTGAAAGAAGACCGGTTGATGTTTTGTGCTCTTTTCTGTATATGATATACATACATATAAAACTTGACAGACGAACCTATGCATCATCGTTTGTACACAGTTATATAAGCATCGAGCTTATACGCGCGAGTGACATGATCAAAGAGCTCCAAAGAGCTCCAGCATACTTCAGCTGGAATTCATTGGGAATTTTTGTTCATTATGATGTGCTTCATTTTTATTATACATTATTATATACGAGTCAACTTCATGTTGGTCATTAAATGTGTAAAAAGAGATGAACAGTCGTTTTTTAGGAATGTGTACAGATATATTTTTCAATGTGTGTACTTTAAATGGCCTTTGGGTGGGCCTAGGCATTTAGCAATTGGTATGAAGAATGGCGTATTTCCCTTTCATCATCCACGGGTCGTTGACGCATTTCCTTTTCTACCTGGAGGAACAGTTATTCGTTGGTCAAAACGGCTTGAACATTTTGAGTGTTTTTGACAGTTTATTTTGATAATAAAACAATTTTCTCTCGTGCCACACAGATTTGAGTTTTGAAAAGGTGTCTGTTTTCGAATTTATATATAGGTAAAAGGAATAACAATATAATGTAATTATTTCTCTAAGGCTCCTGCTCTAAATAGCCATTTTTAAAAGATTCTCTAAAAGAGCTTACATATGTATTACAAGGCTGAGCAATCGATAGTTTTTATTGGCTCGGCTATAAATAATTTTTTGAATATTGACCATTAAGATTACAGTCCGCTTCACTTTTTATTTAGGTGTATGTAATGGTAATCGTGATTTTTTTTTAGTTTCTGTTTGGATTATTTCTGTAAGTATTTTCTATTGGAGTTACCGCAATTTGAATGGTTGCGAAAAATAGATAGATTGACATATCTTATGCAGTAGGGCTGAAATCTCACATTTTTGGAAATACCTTAAATCATTAAAAGCTCTAAAATCATTTAAAAAACCTTTCATGCCCTAATAGAGTAAAAAATCCTTATTTTAGAGATATTCCGAGAACTATAGTAAAAATATGGAACAAGTCTTTAATTAGGGACAAGCAGCGATGCCTGCAATACCTACATTTAGGTATTATTTTTGAACCTAAATTGATTCTGTTTGATTTGAGAATAACCTGTATATTTATTTGCTAATATTTTGAGTGCTTCATAATGATGTTTTTTTATGTAAACTGTACCTTGTTTTGTGTTAAAGCTAAATCACTGTTTCTGACTCGTGTAGATTTGCTAATATTTCTGGTATGTAAAAGGTGTATTGAATTTTCAAGGAAACTAATTTCAGTACGACTTTGCATTATCGTCACCGTGTATTTTGTTGTTGTTTTTCATCTGTAAGCTTAACGTCACGAAAAATTAGACCTATTTTCAGGGTTTTTTGCTGTAGTTAATTGACTGTCCGCCTGTGCATTATTAACAGGTTTTTTGTGGTGTTAATTCATTTAATAATGAGCCACAATAAAGTTTTTCTTAAAATTATAGGTAAAATGCGGAGTTTGGAGAAAACGAAAACTAATGTGTTTTATTAATATATATATTATCTTCCAAAGAAGCAATAACAACCAAGTTATCTTTCACCAGCCGCCAGGTTGATTTTTTTTAAATGTTCCTTTCTTTTGAATAAACAAATTAATTCTTAGTGGTTTATAAATTGTAATTAAATTTATTATTACGTGGTAATTTGGTTTAATACAAAATTCCATAACATACAATTAACTAGTTATTATTTGTTTTCATAGATTTTCAGGAATTTTTAGATTTTTTTAATGTTGAATTCATTCGTCTAAATGTTAGGCTACATTTTCACCATGACGTTGATGACCTTTCAAGTAAAAAACGACAGTCATTTCTTTGTCCAAAATTGAATTGTCCATTGAAAATAAGAACCAACATTTGGACATTTTTTTTGGGATGTTCATTGGATATTTCGTATATATTGTAAGGAAACATCATCTTTGAATGATGTATTTCTACGTAGTAACCAGTTGACCATTTAGGCAATGACACTGCAAATACAGCATTAGTTTATTCGTTACCATGTTAATGCATGTTTCCCGCTTTTATGGGTTCATAACCTGGACAAATGCAGTCGAGTCTACTAATATTTCCGTTTTGTACTTTTGACAAAAAAAATCCAAATAGTTTAATAATGTGTTCTACTAAAACAATCGGTTTATTTTGAAAAATATTTTTTAAGTTTATTTCTCCAAAATTTTCCTGAGGTTTTTTGATAAGACCATTTGAGATTGAAAAACTTCTATCCGTCGGAAAAAAATGTAAAATTTTTTGGAACTATATAGAATAACTCATCAATGTCAACTTTAAAGAAAAAAATAAATTCGAACAAAGCAGACAAATGTACAATCGAAGGAAGAGATAGAAAAATTATTAATGATGTCATATTATAGCTAGACGATTTACCTATAAAGGGACATAATACTATAGAAGCTATAAAAAATATGTCATTGTTTATCTAATCTTTAAAAGAGATTTTTCATAATTTAATCCAATATTTAAAATGAGATTTTCTCAATTTATTTTTAAAGCGACTAAAATGCAATTTATCATAAAAATTTAAATAAACTTGCGATTTAATAGTTTTTTTTTTGTTTAAATTCAATTCAATTTGAAACATTGTTAAAAAATTTGTGGCCATTTAAATAAAGAACATAAAAGTTGCGAAATTGACCTTCTAGAGGAAATCGGCATTAGACCTTAAAAATGATATCTTCTTCGCCAACATGATGATTTTTTTTCTTTTGTTGACGAGAATGATAATATTAAATTTTCTGGCCTAAATAAAAAACACAATATTATATTAAAAACCTTATATTTTGTCTTTTTTAAATTTTAGTTTTTGTTATTGATTTTCAATTCAAAAAAATATATTAACTATTTTGATTAGAAAGCTGTAAACAAGCCAAATAACCCTTATTTCAGTAAAAAAAAATTAAAAAGTAACAGACTAGACTGAATATAAAGAAAAAAAACATATGTGACTTCGTGAATTGTATTTATTTGTTATACCATAATTACTATCTATCCTAATCTATTCTATTTTCCCAAAATCTTGAAACCCAATCCATCTATTTAGTAACAAAACTAAATAATTTAGGTATTAAAATTAATTACACGATACTACATCATTACCAATATTATACAATTAAAATACGTATATACATTACAACACTGCTATTATACATAAATATACATTACATATACATATACAGCATAAACGTATACAGCAAATACAGTTTATGGTTCCGTATGACAATTACGCGTGAAACGGGTTTTGGCACACACCCATAAAATGTGTGCAAGCTCGCGCGAGCGCTTTATGGGGCTCCGTATATTGCCTGTTGTGTCGTCACCTCCTAGGCATACATATGGCCATTATAAACAGTCACTATTGGTGCACAATAAAACCCGGATCGAGGCCTCCTATATAGTAAACATATAACATACGTAGGCATATATTTCTGTGATATATATTACGTATATATTCGTTCGATACAAGCAGCCAGCCAGAGACAGCATCTGTGCCAGATGGTAACCCACTTAAAGCTTTGCCAGCGCTTTCGCTCGTTTATGCTATGTGTGTGTGTGTTAAACTTGTAGGCACCACATATATGTGTATTGGTTAGGGAGAATTCGTGTTTTTTCCGCCGCTATATACAAACCAGTAACCGTATTTGATTGAAACAGCTTTGAGAGAAAAATCGTGGTACACATGTGTGCATCCATTCGAATATATATATATATATATATATGTATTCAGTATATAACATACTCCTAATGCGTATATGTATAGGTAATATTTAGAATTTAGACTTCGAGTGTAAAGTATAAACATATAAACGATTTCGGGTTCCGTTCAACAACATTTTAAGTCGGAGATTCGGGTAGTCTGAATAAAACCACCGTCATTCGAGGATTAAAGATATAGAATTATAGATTCTCAAATACCCGAAAAAACTGGGTTACCATTGACAGAGGATTTCCTTTGTTGAACCGAAAACATGTTTTCCTATTATATATATATATATATTTATATATTTAGAAGTACGACGTATCAATGTGTGTGTGAAAGAAAAAGAGAGTGAGGAGAGGTGGTGCAACATTAAAAGCATGGGGATTTGGTTCCATAGAAATGTTTGAATTCTTTGAATGAGTTTTAAAATAACGTAACCACAACAACAACAAAACAGTTCAAAATCCTAATGATTGCCTTCGACAAAAGCATCAGGCTTCAGCGGATTCTATCATTCTCCATTTGTGACATTATTAGAAACCCGCCTATCTGGAGTTGTGGTAAACTTTTTCAATAAGGAATTATTGGGTCACTCGGATCAAGTCTGACTATTTTCAGGCAAATACAATTTTCTGTCTTTGTAATACCATTCTCTATATGTTTTCGTATTTATTGACCACTCATGCTTCAACTTCAACCTTCCGATTAATGATTACATTTTGGCGCCAAATTCTGGTGCATTTTAGATTTCACATGAGCCGCCTGATGCCGTTGCAAACGTTCTAGGAAAGCGCACCGCAAAAACTAATTAGGATATCCGCCATCGGGTTCAATCAATCAATCAAAGTGTGAAGCTTTTCGGTTCCGCCTCAATTTTCCATGAAATGAGTGGCAATTGGTGTACACGTGTGAGTGTGAGTGTCTGCGTGTCTATACACATCGTATACAATATACATGTATACCAATTTGATAAAATCAAAACGAGCTTTCTGTCGTAATTGCTCATTCACCAAAAATACAGAGAAAAAACGCTGAAAGCTTGTTAAAAAAACCAATAACGTTTATTGTGTTGGGGTGAACATTTAATGACTTTAATTTATTCCATTGAAGCATAAAATTGTGTTTAAGATAATAAGTTGAATTTTTAGATGATTCATTTATTTATTTACGAATTCCATTCAAAAAATTCCTGTTTCTTGCAAAAAATGTCCGCAAACCCAATAAATACTAAAAATTCCACAATAAATTATCTGTCAAAATATATCATTATGCATTTGATAAATTCAATATTTTCAAAGTACATAAATAAATCCTTGCCTTCTCATACACAGAAAAAAGCTTTACCTTTTTATATAGACCACGAAGTGTATGACTAAAAATTGATTTGATATATTCTCCCGATAATTACACGTCATTTATCTTTCTTTTCGTATATATGTATTGGGGAATTCTGTATATATATATATATATCTTTTTGGCATACGGAGATTTATAACGAAAAATAAATAGGTTTCCGTGAATCGAAAGTGTCCAAGTGTGCGCGCAAAAGCTGTGTATACCAGCCATCAATGCGCGCTGCGACGGGCAAACCGTTTTCTTTGTCCCGCGACCCGGACACCCTCTGCCGAGCCGCGCGCACCGTTCCTTTTTCGATGGGGGCGCGCAGTAAGGCCATATTTTTTCCTGTCACAAGCATACATTCGATGAGTGTGCGTATGTGTGTGTACATTTTCTATACAATACATATAAAACGGTTAGGCTTTACGGGTATTTCAAGGTATATACATTTTGAAAATCATGCAGTATTTAAAGTACTTCATTAATTTGAATTTATGAGTTATATGTCCTAGATTATTAAAATAAATTTGATATAATTCGTAATTCCATTTTTTCTCAATTATTCCGACCCCAAATGTACACAAAACCCTAAAGCAAACAAAAAATTTCGCGATAACTCGAAGAGGCAAAGATGTTGTCTCTGTGCTTTAACCTTTGTCAACTGGACGTACAGGACTTTATCCTATGCTTAACTTGAATCCAAATTACGTCTCAGTTAAAGTTGTATAGGCTCTTTTTTGTTCCCCTCTACTGTAACTTCATTTGATATGGGTGCAAACGGATTTTGCAGATTTAATAGCTGTATAGAGATATGAGCTTTGAGCACGTTTTAAGATATTGGAATAGTTTTTCTTTGCAAAAGTATTGAAAAAATAACTAATGTGTATATCTATGCTCTCTGACTGTGATTTGTATCGTTTCAACTGTCATATTTTTAAATGAATATTATGAATCTAATATAAATATAAAATTCATATGAATCTAAAAGAAAATATATAATTTTAATGATCATATGTGGGTAGCAAATATTTATTTATAACCAAACGAGACGAAAATATCAGTGTTTAAGCAGCCTGCTGGAAGATATTAAATCGAATATATCAATCAGAAATAAAATATAAGATAACTCTAGAGCAAACAATCTGCTGGATGGAAAAAACATATTATTATAAATCTTTTAGAGAATATCAAATTAATTTCAATCTAAAAAAACAGATAAAATAGCCATAAAAGCGCTTGCCAAAAGTTCAAATTTCAGCAAAATTATAAAGTACAGATCAGGCAAGGAGGTCATTTCACCGTTTAAATAATTAATTAAACTTAGAGTCCTGCTAAAAAACACAACGGTTTATATAATTGTTTGACAGTTTTATCAACCTTCTGGCACCAAATCTCAATAAGCTGTAGTCTTTAAGCTATAGTAATGTTCGATAAACAAGAATAAGCAAATATCCGGCCTGAACTATCCCTGACGCTGTTTTTCATCGATATGATTAAAATTGATCAATATGTATAATTAGGGCAACCAAAACCATATTTAAAAATATCATTAAATATTCAAAGTATGTATAAAATGCATATTTTTTCTTTTAATTTTTAGTTGATTTTTTATGTTCTTAGAGCATGTTTTGCAGTTATAAGAGCCAAATTGGGGTTTTAAGTGTATATTTTTAATTGTCAAGTAGATAACCAATTAAACTGAATCTCTTGGCTTGCTTTAAAAATATTGCACTTCGAAAACTTGTTCATCAAAGATATAGTGAGAATCATCTCGTTACCCAAGCCGCTGGGCGCTACAGCTGCCTTTTGGCTTAATTTTACTCAGAAATTGGTCCAAGGTTAAAAAATTATTTAAAATTTAAAATTCTGAAATTGATATTATTTTTGTTTTTGTGTTTAATGTAAATTTTTAAAACGACAGTCACCCTGATGAACAGGCTACAATCATATTGTACTTCTCTCATTTGGTTTTTGATAGTATCGGCTTCGTTAGCTGAATGATTTAAATCAGATAAAAGAATTTAACATATTGTCTTTAGCCCTCTATTGGCAAACACCACTATTTTTGGAGCTTTCTAATGATTTTTGATACTAAGATACGTACTGTGCGTATATAAAATATGTACTGTGTATTTTTAAACTTTCTGTCATGTTATATTGTTTTTTTTTTTGTACGCAATATATTTTTTCGGTGGACATTTTTTTGTTTTGTAGTGTGCAAGGAATTGTAGGACCATTTTATTTTTGTATGCTAATTAATATAGATGCACTTTATTAAAGCGTCACTTAAAACTAAAAAAAATCTTCCCTCGTACTGTAAATAGACGAGATCAAATTACAAAATTTTGCATTCAGACTGAAAGGTCTTCGCGGACCTACTAATTTCGATGCTTTTAACGAAAAGCTGTCTGTGATTATTCGACGGAATTATATTAAAATATTTAAAAATAAAATAAAGCTTTTTTTTCCTTTTTTTTGTTTGTTGTTATTCCGTAATTATGAAAAACAGCAAACAAAAATGTAGTATTTTGTTAATTCGGTATTTGTCTACTTTCTAAAATGATTTCAGTATATAGCTGCTCTAGAGCACCGCTTTAATGAGAATCTTAATGGGATCTCGAAACTGAAAACATTTTACGAAGCAAGAACTCTATTATTATTCTTATAGATAAATTAATGTAATATTTGTTTTGACTCATATTACAATGAAAACATTCCGTATCAGTTTTAATTTGAATTTTAGGGCGTAAACATGTCACGTGATACTCATCGAACTCAAGTAGAGCAGGCTAAAATTAGTGCTTACAAAGACAGTAGATTTTTAGAATCGAGCCATTCCAAAAAAGATTGGTCGATTGGTGTCATTGATAATTTTTATAAATTTTGGTTCATTTTATGGAAAACAAAAGAGGTGTGGTCAAAAACCTATTATAAATAAATGCCAAACAATGAAATAATCAACCTTCTAAAGAAAATAATATAAAGTTCTCCAAGAAGTTTCTCCTGTGTCAAGCGATTTGCACTTATGGGCTAAGAAGTCAGAGTTACGTATAGCAACTGGCACTATTAATGGTTAAATTTATGTTAAAGAGTGCCTCCAGAAAATATTGCTGCCATTTATTAGAAAACACCGAATTTCTTCTTCTGGCCTGATCTAGCACCTTGCCACTAAAGCAAAGTGTCCCTCAAAAAATGCAAAGACAATAACTTCGAAATAGTAAAAATGTAGCCAACCCATTAAATTATCCGGAGCTTTGGCCTGTTGAGCGATATTGGGCTCTGACCAAAACCAAATTGAAGGAAACAAAAAAAAGTAGCCAAAGACGAGAAAGATTTCAGAAATAACTGGAATGCAGTCAGCAAGAAGGTCTCCGAATCTACCATAAAGGGGCTTATGTCCGGGTTACCGGAGAAGCTGGCAGATTTCTACAAACAAAAATAATCCATATTTTCAATATTTTTAATATTTTCAATATTTTCAATATTTTCAGAATTATCAAAATTTTCAATATTTTAAATATTTTAAATATTTTTGATATTTTTTATATTTTCAATATTTTTAATATTATCAGTATTTTCAATATTTTCAATATTTAAATACTGAATTCCGACATTTTCAATACTTTCAATATTTTCAATATTTATAAATAATATTTTCTATTCATCGATTTTGCATATAATAATACTATTTTCTTTTTTGGTGGTTTCATATTTGCGTATTATTAAACATATATTTCCTAATGTTTGTATTAGTCGCAAATTTTCAGTATTCGGAAATATATTGAGAATATTATATAAATAAATGATCGCGCTCTTCATTTGGTTCCGGAAAAGAGAGGAAAATATTGTAATTTAAAATTATTATATTTATTGGCAAAATGTTACCTTAACATCAATCAATCAAGAAAATATAAATATTTGAGAATTGACATTTAGTACCAACCTCAAACAATGAAAAAAAAAACACCAATGTTTAATATTTTCAAGAAATTGAGCTCTGTAAAAATATAAATACACTAATTTATAAAATATATAAAATATATAAAATATATAAAATATATAAAATATATAAAATATATAAAATATATAAAATTGTACATACATTTTAAATTTGCCGATATATTCGGTTATTTTTAGGTATTTGTATAAGTATGTATAATTTTCTTAGATATTTGTAAAATAAATAATATTTTTAATTATAATTTAATATTTTGATAATGGCAAATAAAATACGAAGTATTTTTGAAAATTTGTTCAATATTTTTAATAATTTCTATAATATTTGTGGTATTTTTAATTATTTTTCATAATAAAATGAAAATTCGCGAATATAAAAATTAAATTACTTTATCGGTTAAAAATAATCTAGATATTTGTAATTTTATTATTATAATAAAAAACAAGCTTATAAACATAAAAAAAAAAAAAATAAAAATACTAATGAATTTTGGAAAGACTCTCTTTTATTTTGAAATATTTTGCCACCATTTTGATATTCGAAAAAAATTGTAGTATTTGGGAAAATATGTTCGATTTTATTATTATTTCATATAATATTCGAGAGGTAAAATAATATAAATTATTTTTCATAATATTATGAATATTCGCGACTCTAAACTACTGTATCAGTAAAAATATTCTAGACATTTGCAAATTTTATAATTATAATAGTTAATTATTTTTGATTCTGATACCAAATTTTAAAAAATACTAATAAAAATTATAATATATTATAATTGTGAAATATTTAGACACCCTTTTTCTTAAATATTATTTGATTCAAATAATTAAAATTAAATTAGAATAAATAATAAGTTAAACAAAAATTATAAATTTGATCGTTTTGATGTCTGATAGCATGTTCTATAGAATTTATATTTTTATAATTTCACCTTTGAATTTTATTTTATTAAAAAAATTATAAAAAAATTATCAAATTTATTTTTATCATAATTTCACATTGCATTTTTCTCACTGAACTTTACAGAAAGCTCCAACTCAGTAGTATATACACATATTCTATTAATAGTATAGAATAATAGTAGAAATATTTTCGTGTATACAGCCGGAATTTTACAAAATTTTGTCCACATGATATATACATTAACATTAACATGCTCGGTATTGTTGCATAGACATTTTATCTGGTGTGTCGTCTGTGCTGGCGCGACATTAAAAATACTCGCATTTAATCCATTGATGGTTAACGGCCTGCTATGCGGTTCGGTTGGATTGGGCGTGGGAGACTAGGAGAACATGGGCTATAAACAATGCACGTATATAAACAACAATGGTTTGTATTGTGAACTATACCCTGAAAGCTTTTTGCATAGAAAAGCTCAACCGGGTAATATTGTAAATGGGCATTCTTGTCGAATCGATTTTTACTTTTTACACTATATAGTGTATTGTATACACATTCCTTTGAATACTATATATTCAAATACTTATGCGTTGGAGAACTATTGACATTCGGAATTCCATTCTCACACCGGTTATCGCGCTATCACACCGAGCTTATCACACACGCATTATCACCCACTCAAACCACTATAAACACATATGTTTATATTTCTAATTCAAATACATTTTAAACGTTTGTTCAGTGAAACAATCTATTGCCCATTTACATAGAGTACCACATAATTGAGCGATAATTATTCTAATTGCGTACGCACACACGCAAGACATTTAATGGAAATGAGTATTTGTTTTGCGGTCTCATCGTTTGTCCTCTCTCTCTCTCTCTTCCAGCATTTGTTTGCTTGCAATGTTTTCGTACTGCTGCGGCGCAGCGCTTGTCGGTCGAACCCTGTGGGGATTAGCGTGCGAGGACACATTAGAAGGACTTGCGCATGCATTAGTTGTGTTTGGTACGCAGGTTGCATCCAGGTTAGGAAAGCTAATCCTGAGTGTGCATCTTGATTATTAACTTCTTTTCATATTTATAGAAGAAAATCTTGTTGCATCACAAGCGCGGCAGGAAGCTTTTGTTGTTTGTATTTTTATATTTATAATCTTGTATTTCTTCTTCAATAAAAAATAGTATGAATTATTAAAAAATATACATTACTTCTACTTTGAAAATATGTGTATGTCTTTTTGTCAATAATTCAGTTGAAAATCTTTCAGAAACTCAAAGTTGAACTGTTCAACCAAATGTACCTTTCTACTTTTTTTTTCTACGGTTTCCTAATTTAATTTAAATATATATTTATATACGTAGTTTACCAATAAATATGTCAGACGACAACACGCGTGAGCTGCGACACAACCACCCGCGCAGACCGCGAACCGCGAATGACCCGCGAGCCGCCGAAAACACTGCAGGTCGTGCAAGTGTTTCGGCAGTTTG
>JAAAKO020012745.1:0-17227 GCA_010015015.2 Bolitophila cinerea
AAATTCTTTTGGATTTGTGATTTTAGGTACATAACTACATGATTAGAGCTATATACATAACTACATGAGCAAGATTTCATAAAGACTGCATCCGAATATAAATATGTTTCTCGACCCCTTCTTGGAAAAACGAACATTGATGAAGCTCTATTGTTACCGCAACAGCTGCATCTATTCCCATCCAACAATATTATGAGATAACACTTATACTATCCGAACGAACCAAAGATCTAATTCAACAGCGCAACTCCAAGAGAAGTCAATGGCAACGTTCTCGTATTTCTAACCAAAAAGCAGATGTAGATGTCCTAAATCGCCTAATTAAATACAACATTATTTGCGAAAGAAATAAGTTTTTCTAGGAAACGTTATCAAAATTTGAAAAAGGCGATCGTAACTTCTGGAAAGTGTCCAAGATCCTACGTGGCAAAAACAGCAAAACATCTGCTCCTATCAGAACCAACAACGAGTTTGTATAACAACGAACTTTTCAGCCGACCTGTTACACTGCTGTTGAAAAATGGGAATTACTTTCTTCAACGTTTGCTAAATCACACACCTTAACACTCGGCATGCGGAATGTTGTTGATATCGAAGTCCAGGACCTTAGAAGCACTCTATTTAAAGATAGAAATCTAATATCTGCGAGTGAGCTGCAAGCCATCATAAAAAAACTAAGACCTTTCAAATCAGCTGGTCATGACAAAATTCAAAATGTCGTGTTGAAACATACACCACACAAAGCTATCGTCCTTATCGCAAATATCTTCAACGTTAGCATTCAAATGTCATACTTCCCAGACGACTGAAATCATGCCGATGTAGTTGATGTGCCAAACCAAATAAAAACCGTTGCGAACCTCGTGGATACAGACCAATAAGTCTGCTAAACGCCCTTAGCAAACTTTTGGAAGTAGACATCCAGAAACGACTAAATTCATTCATTGACGAAAACAACTTCCACCACAACAATTCGGATTCCGCAAACAGCACTCTACAACTCTGTAGGTTTTACGTGTTACAAAAACCTTCATGGTTCCATTTCGACGTAAATCAAGAAACCGTTTTAAATACAATGTCACTCACAACGGAGATACTCTGCAATGGCAAAAAAACATAACCTACCTCGACGTTGTGTTAGACGAGAACATGACCTTTTCCCAACATACGTCACACATAATGGACAAGTACAAAATGATCTCCAGAGCATTGTAACCCCTAACAGCAGGAACAACAAAACTCACATTTGAAAACAAGCTCCTCATCTACAAAACTATTATTCGACCGATGATTGTTTATGGATGCCCAGTATGGCGAGACATGGCCAAAACTTACCACCGAAAACTCCAGGTAACTCAAATCCGGGCATTAAAGCAAACTCTCGGCGTTCCTTCATGGTATCGGACGTCATCACTCCATACAAGAACCGATATGATCCCCGCTGCGAGACTACATCAATCAATGTATCTACACCAGATTCCAAGATCGCAATAAAAACTCGGACTATGATCTAATCAGAAACCTCGAAATTTAAATACACCTTTTAAAAGCACTTAGCTCGCACTTCTCAAAAAAAAACACACACTTTACTTTTCTAATACTAAGGGTTTTTATATTCAGACACTTTTCCCTTTAAAACACTAAATCTATAAAAAAAACAATGCCTACCACCTGTTGAAAAGATCTAATCTTCGATCTAAATTCAGATATCTGTTTTTTTTTTAATATTGTTATTGTGTTAAAATTTAATAAATGTATTTAAAAAAAAAAAAACTGAAGTAAAGATTTTTTATATAATCTCAAAACAACTTATAAAATACTCTAAGCATTCCCTACTACTTTTGGGAAATCAATAAAAAAAACTATGTAAAAACCGATTGATTTAACAGAAACGTGAATAAAAATGTTCAACTATATTTATTATTGGTAGACAGTTAATTTATTACAATGTAATGTAATTAGTATGTGTATCCACAATTATTTTTTTGAAACGTTGCGTCATTAAAATAGTTATTAAATATTTGCGTATATATATATACTTAAAAATCATTTAGCTCCGGTTGAAGCTCTGCAGCAATTGAACCTTCTCCTTTTCCTTACGCTTTACTACATCAAAGCTGCGTGCCTTCCACGAGCTCTTCCGCAGTTTAATCGGTCTGCTGCCAACGTATCGGCCTGTATGAACAACAAATAAATGATTAGACACACGCTCGCACCCTAATCTACAAATACTAATGTAGCACGTTAAAATATAATGATCGATCACAGTATACTCATCTGAAAATGAGCTTAATATGTTCATTGCGTTTTCAAGCTTCCAAGAGTAACGACAACACAAAACCGAGTACGTCCCGTCAGGTTGTTGATGCTTGAGTGCGTTAAATCCGTTACAGTATTATTTTAAATTTAATTTTATATGGCTTTTGGAAATGAAACATTGTCCTAGTTTTTGACAATTAAAGTGATAATTTTTGTGTAAACAGGCAGGTGTAATAAAATTAGTGCAATCATGAAACTAATCAAGGTAACTTTAAGTTATTATCTTTTAATTTAAATTGCAAAACCTAATACCTCACACTCTTTCGCTAAGATTTTTTTTATAATTATACCTATATAAGATTAAAGTTTTTTAGATTTGTTTTCAGTTATAAAATAAAATAATACTGAACTTGATAACGGTGAACACGAGGTCAACTCATTTTGTATTCAGTTTTTCACTCTCGCAATAAGTCCAAAAATAGACATATTGTTTTTTTTGTTATATTTATGTCTGCACAGTCACATTCCATATTTTAAATTCTATATTGATATTACATATGTATATATAAAAACAATATAGACAAGGAGCAAGAACAGCATGCGTGTTATTGAGTTAATGTTGTCATGTGGTCAAGCACGAACGACAAAGGGTCAAAGTCTAGGTTAAAAAACAACTAACGATTACAGCATAAATTATTTTTGGTCTCTGGTGCTCTATCGTTTGGTTCAAGGAACGTATATTATTCTCACTGTCAATGAACGATAAAAAAACGAGCGCATGGATGATAAGACCAATGCACAAAAAGTTGTTTACTTGTTAAACTCATCAACGTGTGTCTACATGCTATTATAGTTTTTAGGGTATTTAAATTAACACTATCCCCTATGCATCAACTTCACTATAACAAGACTTTTTAATATCCATTGAAATATTGGACTTTGTTCTTGCAGTCAAAACAATAACATTGCGTGATAATTTGAATTGCTTGCATGCATTGCGGTGATGCGTAAACTGATTCAAAACATATGCAGGATAAGAAAGACACGTTTCCACAGTGCACACGGAAACACATTCAGTTTGATAAGCTGCATTCTGTGGACACCGGCAAAAAGAATCATATATTATATGTCGCATCTTTAACGCACAACTTTGCGACTCATTTTCATTGGAATGTCGACTGCTGACTTGACACTGCTCTGGAATCCGATGCGGGTTATCAAATCATATAAATATTTCAATTATTTATTTCGGTTAGGTAACGTCGCAATTAATATGAGTTTATAATTAGTGTTTGAGCTTTGTACTCCAAACGCTTAAGATGCATTGGAGTTAATGACACAACCAATGTCATCCAAAGATCGTCTGGTATTCTACAAAAAAAATGTATAGATATTATTTAAATACAATTTCAAAGTATATATTTCTACTAATCGGTCGATGTATGGAATTGAACAAATTATCTAACTAATAAATCCCATATTAACGACTATTCAAAACAATATTTGAATTATGTGCAACCTCAATTAACATTTGTCCTAATTTTGAATATGCGAATAAATATTATTATTCTTACAGAATGAACTTCATTTTAATGTTATAAATGATATGATTAAAATAATCTGTTTGTTATTTATATTGCAAGAGTACGTCATCTTGGCAAATTTTCTATAACATCAATACACATAACAATTTTACAGATTATTTCAAACCACTTATCCTAATTGAATCTTTAATTTCAGATTTACACAATAGTGGCACTCGCTCTGCAGCTACTATGGCTGTTTGTGGTGCCCTCAAATGCTGCACCTACCAACAAAGAACTTTTGCTTTCTAGAGCCTGGGGTGAATCAGGCACGCCATTCAATGTTAACTACTCCCTATATGCTAGAACCAAGGCTGCAGCGACCACTAAAGCGGCAACGACTTCAAAACCGCTGTTGCCGGTCAGCCCACGGAAAATATCGTTGCCCAAAAAGAAAATATACCCCATGCCCACGCTGTTCGTGTCAAACGGCTGGGGTCCGCTAGGCGGAAAATAAATATTTGTAAATACTTTGTAATAAAAAATAATCATAATAAATATCAATAAACTGTAATATTTTATCATACCGTCCATCTCCTTCATGGCTCGAATAAAGTCACCAGGTTCCTTGAAACTTATAAATCCGAATCCTTTGCTTTTTCCGGTACGCTTGTCACGGATCACTTTTGCACGCATAAACGACGGATATTTGTTGAACGTTCGTGTTAGTAGCTCGTCATTTACATCATTCCCCAGATCACCACAGAATATCCGAAAATCGTCATCAGTCCAATCGGACAATGAATGATCCTCCCAGACAACACCACCGGCCGTGCGGACTGTTTTCTTGTCTTTCTTGCGTTTTTCGTTAATTTGGAAATTTTGTAGAGCTGAAGAGGCTTTTGCTGCTTGAATTGCGGCTTCTGCGATTGGATTCGGACCACTCTTTTCGGCCTTGAGCTTTTTCAACTTTTGAGTGACATCAAATTGAATTGATGATATGTCAATCTGTGCCTGTTGACTAACATGTGGCATATCCACATGAGGCAAAGAGATTGTCGGTCTATTTGTGTTGTATAGTCTTGGAGCACTGCTTAGAACCACAGGCGTTGGTTCTGAGTTATAAGATTTTTCTGGCATTTCGTGATGTACGGCATGAGGCATAAACGAGGAAATAAATGATGGTGGTGTTGGTGGAGGCGGTACATTGGAGCTATGATGATGACTACTGCCTGAAGACGCTGATTGGTGCGGAACTTGCTGCAATTTCTGTTGTGTTTGATTGTAGGTATTTGACCCAATTATTGGTCGCAATTGATGTGGAACAAACAGATTACTGGTAGGCACTTCGTTTGCCGTTGAAATTTCGGCTTCAAATCTGAGAAACGAACCAAACGTTTGAAAATTGAAGAATGAAATAGGGTTATGTTTAGTATCATTACCTGGACATTTCGTCCTCCATATTTTTACGTTTCTGTGCCATGTTTTGGTAATACTCTGGAATAATTTAATTGAGTTTTAATATTAAAGAAAAACTCAGCGACGGAAAACGTTTGTAAGTGTGCCAATCCGTGAAGCGTTAATACACAACAAACTAGCAACAAACCTTCCCAAAACAATACGAAAAGAATACGCGAATAGATCACAATTGTTACCGTTAGAGAACTGACATTGACAGAAATATCGCTAACGTATTTCACCGTACGGAAACTGTACCAATAACGTCAATGCATATTTTTTTAATATAGAAACCTAACCTCAAATACATATTATGCAAAAGTTTACATAAACAAATCGCGCGAATGGCAACGAAATTTGTCGTCGCTCTGTGATTTGGAAACAATTCTTAAATGACGCAACAACAAAACAATGGACTATTCTGAGGAAGAGCACGCTGCTGAAACCAGTACAACACAGCATACCGCCCCCAATAGTAGTAAAGAAAACGAACTGATACAAAAGATAATTGAAATTGTCCATGTTGAGCCGTACCAGTCACACAATCTTAAGGAATTTTTTGCAAAGGTGCTCTGCAAAGACGAAGGCATCACTGAAGAGGACTGCTTTGTGCTGGACAACTTTGGAACGGCTCTGGCAAGGTGAGCGCATTGTTTTGTCTTTGCTGTCGCCCCAAGTGGCTCGCATTACATAATATAATTTCACAAGTGGAGCGTTTACTGTTTAATTACAAAACAAATAACGGTATATTATTATTTACATATGTCTTGCGTGGATAGTATTTGCGAAGCGCTTCGCATGTGTCTTGGGAAACGTGTATCCCGAAAAACAATTAAAGAAATAGGAACCGCCCTGTACTGTGTTAACAAAAGTTTGAAAACAGGTTTCCTTTGGGATTTAGGTCCGCGTGTTTGTTTTGACCAAACCCTCTCCATTATAAAGAGTCTTAGAGATGCTGCATTGGTATCGAAGCATATAAAAGTTATTGAAATAGCTTCTGATATCTGTGTTCTCAACGTAGAAACCTTTTTGAACCAGAATCACGAAGAATTCATATTCCTTAATGTATCCCATGAGTTGGATATTCCGGAAATATTTTCAGACGACCAATATACATCAATTGTGCGTCCAATGCTAGCAGACCTCCGCCATCAAGTTCAGACGCTACGCGATAGTAATGAATTGGGTATTTTATTAAACACGAACGAAATGTGTGTCCCCTCATTATTTGGTGTTTTAGCAGGCTTTCCAATTGTATATTGGTATTATGTTGGAGAAGAATTCTCAAACGGTAACTGTCTAGGAAACGTCAGTTTGCAAGTACTTCAGGCTCGCATGCACGATGTACTTATATTTTCTATTAGCTGTCCGGTATGTCTGCTGCAAAAACAGGAAGATCGGATCCAGCGTGTGCTCAAAAATTGGTCAAATCAATTAAAATCTGGAGGTTTTCGCGTTTCGAAATTTATAGAAACTATGTCAGTTGTAAACTTGTAATTCATCGGTATTTATATGTTGTTAAATAAACGTGTTTATTGTCTCAATCACTATGGCTCGCTTTTCATTTCCATGCTAATAACTTGCTCCTCATCACACAACAATCCTCAAAAATGCCAATATTATTTTGCTTGTTTCATTTCAGTGCTGACAAACTTCTGGAGGCGTTCTGTTGCTACAAGGAAATCCTAAAAATTCAACCGAAATTCTTAAAGTCCTATCAGAATTTAGACAACGTTAAGCATCAATTGGTCGAACGATGGCACTTTCGCATGCTTAACGATGACCGAAGGAATTCTGCTTTTCGACAGGCGATTGCTGAAGTGAGTCATGGAAAGCGTGTACTCGATATTGGCACCGGCACTGGGTTGCTGTCGGTGTATGCTCAACGATGTGGCGCCGAAATCGTTGTGGCATGTGATGACTCTCGCGTCATGTGCAGCGTTGCCGAACAAGTGTTATTGCGAAATGGACTCAACGAACAGATTCGTCTAATTAATAAATACTCACACGATGTGACGGCAGCAGAGATTGGAGGACGTGTTGATCTGGTTATTACTGAAACGTTAGATAGTGGCGTTTTCGGTGAGGGCATTCTACAAACACTTATTCATGCCAAAGAGGAATTATTAAAACCGGATACAGGACGAATTATTCCAAGTCGCGTGAAACTATTCATTGCTGGCTTTGAGTGCAAGACTATAGCAAGCGAGAATGTTTGCTTGAATGCCAGCTTCGAAGATTTGATCTATCTAAAGGGTCATAGATTAGTAGCCAGAACTGGTGATCCATATGATACAGAAGATGTACGTCAGATTAAGGATTTTAAAATTATTACAAAAATTGAAGAAGCGTTTGAGTGCGACTTTAACAATCTGGAAGAGATGCGTCATTGTCTAGACGGTACGCTAGTTAAGAAAGTTCGTCTAGATTACGAGTCTATCGGATCCATTCTGGATGGATTCGTTGTGTGGTTTGCGCTTAGTCTAGACGAAAACAATATAGTGGAGTCGGCGGCGTTTGCAAAAAGCTGCTGGGATCAAACGCTGTTCAAGCTTAATTATCGTTTCGCTAATAATGAACGTTTGAAGTACCTGAATGTTACAGTGTCTTGTCAAGATGGTATTTTGAGTCTGAATCATTACTACAACTTTCCTGGAAAGGTGTTATCGGTGTGTCCGGACATCATAAAGTTTATTAATGATACAATGTACTTAAGTCGATTGGAATACGACTTTTTTGCTGATGATCAGAGTCGTAGCGGTGATGTGTACACCAACGTGCTTGACTTTTCACCATTTCCATATGTCGGTATTAGTCTGCTGAAGGAGAAACGAGCAGCAAAGCTGTACTGTTCTCAGGAATCACATGACTTTCTATGTTTTGTTGCATACTGTAATTGCTTGCCATATGAAAATATTGAATTTGTCAGTGATCCAGTTGATATCCTATCTACTAATGAACTATTTGATTTAATCATTTTAGCACCTATTGATACATTAGGTGGAGTAAATTCCAGTCAGTTATCGAACTATAATATCCTGAAGGAAAACAAGCTTAAGCCAAATGGACGCATCGTTCCGGCTAAGATTGAAATGTGGGCTGAACTAGTTGAATCCGAATGGCTTACTAAAGTAGGTCGTGTTACAAATCCCGAATTAAATGAACTCGGAATAACGGAGCTAATGAATCAATTTAAAACCACGAATCACATGAACCTTTTGAATTTTACACATGTAAAGGTTTCACATCCATTTAAGATAGGCGAACTGCGACTCGACGATGGACTAAATGAAAAAGTACTAATATTGAAGAAGAAAAAAGTAGAACAACCGGTTAGCGGTATTCTGTATTACTTTAAAATTTATATGACACCAACATCGGATGCAATTTCAACACGTCGACCGGGTTCATATATACGTCAAGCATGCTTTGTGATCGAAGACATAGCAGATGAAAAAGCCAACCCTGACGACAGCCATGATGATGATCCAATGTCCGAATCGACACAGTCGATTACACCTGTAGTACATTTTGTCCAAAACCAGGGTGTTATAAAATGTAGTTTAAGATAATTATCAATAAAACTTAAAATTTATATAATACTAATATAAAAATAACAAATGTGCTGTGTGATGTATTTTCTGTATATAAGTAAATTCAGAGGTTTTGTTTTGATTTTAATTAAATGTTTGAAGGTAAGTATGCTGGTAAAAAAAAAGTATACACATTATATTTTGTCATACTGGTTCTATATTAAAATGGCACACATTATTACAGTAAGAGAAAATTTGCTTTAACTTTTATGTTTTTTCTATCAATATACAATATATATTTATATACTATGCATTTGAATATATAACTACTATATCATAATACTATATTATTTTACTATGAAAAAAGTCTATTATGTTGCATTCTAGTTTTTCTTGTTTCTATAATTAAAAAAAAAAATGTACAACAACTAGAAATACGAAATATATATATTATTCAAATAGATTTTAATTTATATGTTAACCGACTGTGAATGTTAATTAAGTTTAAGAATTTATATAGTATTTATATATTTATATTTGCTTTTCAAAAGGCGAGAAAATTCATAGTTAGATAACAAATCGAGCAATTTTTGTGTGTGCTCTGCAAATCTTGGTGGGTTACCCGATTGCATAAAACTAATTGAGCGATTTGTTTGTTAGATTGTAGAACCAGTTTTATCTTAAAATATGTTTTTGTTTAAAATTATTTATATATTTATAATATTATTTATCAAAACTTTGGTAAGCAAGATTGTTTAAAAGGTTGTTTGTAATTGTAAATACAAACAGCACTGGAAAACATATTAGATGTCAATGAAAAGGTGGTTTTAATCTTTAAAGTTTTATCTTTAAACTGTAACTGGGTCTTAAGCTGTCAGTCATTAAAAACATTTACATTTATATTAAACGTAGCAAGTCCTTATAACTTTATAACATAAATAATTAGTGTTTATAAAAAAAACAATCAATTTTACAAAAACACAAAAAAAACATATTATTTTAAAGTTGTCGAACTTCTGCAAAAACTTCTCCATTTGAAGACATCTTTCGTTCACTGGCATTCCATACTAGAGTAATGGAACTATAAATTATCAAAAAAAAAAAAAATCAATATTTCCAATTTAACATTCATTTTAAATTACCTGAAGCACTTTTCTGGAGCGTGACGTGATAGATACCAGAGAATAATGTTCATTACAACTGACCAAGTCCTGAACGGACCTACCAAAAATGCTAACGTACCGTATGCATGCCAGAAAAATAGTGCCAACACGATCTCAATAGCGATGATTAATACAAATGGAGCATGTCGAATCTTTCGCATTAGTACACTCTTCGGTGCAGCTGGTCGACCAATATATCGGCTAAACCTTGCATCCAGACACTCGGCGAAAATACAAATCAAAGGAAACTGACACATAACCAACTGAAAAAATCCATATAAGTAGGTCAGTGAGCCAGGCAGATAACCACCGTTGACGTAAATGCCCCAGGCAAAAATTATTCCCATGTGTCCATCAATCACATCTCCAATTGCCCAGGGTCCGGCCATCAAATACAAACAATAGACGATAACAGGCACAAAAACTCGATCTACTGTTGATAAAACCCAGAACCGACGGACACATGACCTTGACTGGCGACAGCCTCCGACTCGAGGACGTTGTAGAACTCCGGCTTAACAAAGAAATAAAATCTATTAACATTTAAATAAAAAGAATTTAAAAAAAGATTACCTGCTGCAAGCACGTGCCAGCACCGAAAAAATATAAGCGGAACTACACACATTGCTATACCGATTCCAAAAAGAGTTTGAAAAACAAAAGTTGCATCACCCATAAGAACCAAACGAGCCAATAGGTCGAATGTAATTCGACTTCCGTCCATCGAAAATGGCTGTATTACCTGTTTAAAAAAATGCATCTTAGTAAATCTTTTTTAATATATTTTTTTAGACTTACGTGTTTCTCACGTCCTACTGAGTCAATCACAACAACCTCAATCTCATTTACACCCTTTGAATAGGTTTTCGCATGCCACTTGACAACAAATAGATTATCAGTACGACGTTCGCACTCTATCCATTCTTGGTTATTAATCCGAATTCGACAGCCATCAATGCCAACCGGCGAAAAGGCAAGAAGACGAATGTGCGAGGAACCTTAATTTTAAATATATAAAAAAAAATTAAAATAAAAGAACACAAAATTTATACTAACCAATCTGAAGGGTAGGGTGCTCTTTGCCTGGAAGGTTGTAAAGAGCATGTTTGGGATTTGTAATCAGTACGACTGGCCATTCATTGTGACTCACATCCACAAAAGAAAATAGTCCATGATCGAAAGCAGCCAAACGATAACTAAATCGTAATAACATTTTAATTGAGTACATTACGAAATTCAAACATATTAAATGTGCATACGTTCGACTAGCCTTCCAATCACCCAGTTCAAGTTCTAAAAATCCGTCCTGCTGAAGTGTGTACATACGCGGTACCATTCCGCCCAATTTGTGCAAATGACCACACATATATACGATAGCCTCTTCGTACTGGCCAATTACCTTCCGAATGCCCCAGCTTCCAGTTTCCATTGATACTATACATGAAGTGGGATAATGACCAAACCAAACAGTGTAGTTGCCTCCATTCTTACGGGATTGCTCAGCCAACGATACTATTTCTTTTGTATCGTTTAAGGAAAGTATTCCAATAAAATTGAATGGTCTCTTTGGACCTGGCTCAAGGCAAGCATCTACAGCAATAAACGAGTACGTTTCTCCACCAACCTTTATTTGTTTTAAGTAAGAACGCTTGTGTTCTGGACCCTGAACCGAGTACTCTCGGAAATAGTTCCAGTCAGACCGATCCTCCGGCACGTTAAATGTATCTAGAGGTGGTAGAATATTATTTTTGTTTGAAAAGATAATGTAATATAAATTAAAAAACTGACCGTGATTTCCACGAATGTCGAGCCACAGCGTTTTGTTTTGAACACCTGAGTCGTCCATGACCTTTCTATATATCTCCCACTCAGACCGGTACTGCCTCGAACCAAGATGATCTTTATCTTTGGCATCTGTTAGATCGCCAGATGCAAGCACAACACTTGGTCGGATCGTATCAATTGTGGATGTTGTGAACTCTCGGAATTGGTCAATTCGATGTTGATCGCCAAATATACTAATATGAATATCTGAAATCTACATAAAAAAGAATCAAAAATATACTTTTCTGTCAGAGTAGTTGCACAACATACCTGCAAAAACCACATCAAATGATCAGGTGCATCGTCCACATGCAGCAGAGGCCGCTGGTCCACCCAGTCGTGCACAAATGGTGTCTGGCTCTTATTAACCTTTTTCGACCAGTCCGATTCATTATTTATTAAATTTGCGACATTGGCCACGAATATCGAAAATATTACAATGCATATTAATAATAATATTGCTGAGCAAGAGAATCGCATAATTGATTTTCAAATATGCTGAAGACTTTGTCTGTCCTGACTTAATACACAGATAATACTTAAAATGTTTATTGAAAAGTTATTACTTTCGGCTTTGTGTGCAAAATGATTAACGCAATTGCATTGGCATTAATTATAAAGTAAAAAATGACAAATTGATTGTAGATGTGGTTTTGTTATTTACACTGTGCAAAATTTGAGGTGGAGATAATTCAATGTTTTGTTATTGACTATTTGAGGTATATTATGGTAATATGTGAGAAATGAGAAATATTTTGACATGCTTAAGTTTTTAATCATTCACAATCACAACGGTTTGAAACAAAAATTAACAGAAAACCGTAAATGTACTAAAAAGAAACAATATTCTATGATAAATTCAGAACAAATTGATTACATTTTACTGATATTTTCAAATATATATATTTTTTTATTATTATTTTTTATTACATTTATAATATTAATAATAATATTTTATTTAAAGTGTTTTCGGGCCAGTCGTAATATTTGTTATATGACTATTCTATATTAGTATACACACCGTAACATATAATATAAATTAGAATACATAAAAGTTATTGCGAATTATTGACATTTTTAAAATGCAAACTTATATGGTCCGTATAGGGTATAGTGATCACGAAAAGATAATACGCGATAAGACAGCCACACATTTATCTCGTTGTGAATTTTGTACATTTTATATTATTATATAATTATTTAACGAAAACTAAATACAGCACTGGAATTTTAAAATAGGGAAATAAGCCTAAATATTCATTTTCCTTGCGTATTTGCGTGTTGCGTGTAGTTCGTCTTCTTGTCTGTCGTGATCGTCTGTCCCGTCCTCTGTCGTTCGTTTTCTTCTCGTTTCATCGTTCACGTCGTGGGTCGTGTGCGCACGGTGCAAACTGCACAAACAAGTTTATATATATATATATAGGGCAACATTGCATCCTCGAGGTCGAGACCCAAAGACATACATTGAATTAGCCATTCGGGAAACAGGAAACACGTACTTTTGTATCCGCACTTATCAGGCGTGTCCACAAGCAAAGGGTTAAAGGTAAGGAATGTTTATATGTCGTGGCAGCCAAACCTAAGAAAAGTTTCTCGTTTTGTGTTTTTATATTGTTTATTGCGAACGAATTTGAAAGTGTAGTTCAGAGATTTTCTGTGTACACGTTCGTGACTCGAGAGCTGTCCGCAACAATAAGTAGGGCAATAATAAATCATTAATTCGCATAAAGTAGAACTCTGGATTAATAAAGGTATCATATATTAAACTTGCCTTTAATGGTTATTTTGAGGATGTCTATGCCCCACAGTGAAATCACAGGTGTGATAATTTTTATTATGTATAGGTACCATTGTATATATGTTTAGTCACTTAAGTGTGACAACAAATACTTTGGTGCGGCGTACTCACACATACACATACTCTTTGAGAGAGTGCGCAGGTCATTATTCCACGTAGTGCATTTTTATGACTGGCATTTAAATTAATTATCCGCCTAGCTACAGAAACTATCTATTATATTCATTACATTTTTTGCCTAAATTGAACTCATTAATTAGAAAGTCTGTAAAAATTCCAGTAAAAACAATTTTGGAATTCATATATTATCACTGATAAATCTTCAAGTTTTAAAATAAATCTACTTTATGTTATGTAATATTATAATTATGTGTAAAAAGCCCTTTAATTGTTTTAGCTAATGTGAATTATTATTCGATTTTAGTTTTAGTCAACATGTCCACATCTGTTACACAAGAAAATCTCGACGAGCGCATCGAGCGCATTCGCAGACGTGATGAAGAAATCGAAAAGAAACATCGTGAGGCCGAAGAAGACCGTCTGATGGCTGTCAAAGGAAATGCCATGGTCAAAACAAAGGCCACCAAAAACGACGCATGGCCAAAAAGTCACAAGTATGACACTCTTGAATTCACCTATGATCAGAAGGTGGAGCAAGATGATGAACAACGAGCAGGACTCAAAGTTTCTTCAGACAAAGATTCAAATGCAAAAACTGTACGTGGATATAAGAAATTTTCTGATGGTGAGGGCCCACCGCCAGATCCAACATACAATTTTCTTGCTGATGCTGAACGCGATGGTGAAAACGGTACTGGAAAAAATCCTAGTAGCGGTGTAGAAAAATCTGACTGGCGTCAACCTGGAAATGGAGCACATAACATCGGTCGGAATAAAAATGGATTAAATAACAGTTTCCGTGGACGTAACAACAAGAGCAAGCCAGGCAATGGACAGCAACGGTATCAACGACAGGACTCTAACAATGAGTACAATTCGTGGAAAAACGAACGTGAACGCATAGACGAGGCACGAATTGGACGTCAACGTATAGGTGAAGGAAAGTGGCGTCGCGAATGGGACAATGACAAGAGCAACGATGCAGAAATCCCGGTTAATCGTCCGGTAAAAACAGCACTGTCCACTGAAAATGTTCCAATAGCACAAACGTCCACGCAACCAGCGCAACCACTAGCTGGCAGCGGACGCATTATATCACCACAAGTTGTTGAAATGCTTCCTATCGATATGAATCAACGAGACAATATATTGGTGTCTGTTGTAAAAGATGGTGAGGTCAAAAGCGTAAAACGTAAGTAAAATATAGTATTTATAAATACATTTAAAATAAATCTTATTATTATTATGCTTTGCAGTTCAGACGGCACGTGCAATCGGAACTGGTCGAGTTGGTCTTCGGAACCCACCGAAAACTCAATTTTGTATTCTTCAAGAGCCGCCGTTAATTTCTAGTGCCACCAAAAATTATGAATTCAGTCAATTCAGTCAAGTTGCCGCAGCACCGATAGAGACCGACTTTTTGATCAGTATGGCTCCAGTTCCGCAAATGCCGCGTCTGGGGCCAACTCTTCAAGATCGTCTAAATCGACACCGCCAACCCGCTGCAGCGACAATGGTCGATAATAAGAACTGAGTTGTATCGCACATTTTTATTTATGAAAAACAATCACAATAGGATTTTTTTAGATGAAAAAATCAATAATTTGTAGAACATCCGATATTTAATGCTTTCGAAAAGCATATATATATATGAATATTTAATATAATATAATATCTACATTTATAATAACAAAAACAGGTATAACAATATGTTACTTCTATTTATATTAATTTTTATTATTATTTTCTATATTTATTAAAAAAAAAAAATTAAAAGATTACGCATTTTTTTTATTACTTATTTTAGTTGAGTAGGCCCCACAACTGAAACTCTCTCTTACGACCAAAGACTATGTCGTTCCCGGTTGGATGGGTTGTCATTGAATGCACTACTCCTTCTCCTGAAATAATTAAAGTTATAATCAAAACATAAACTCTAATTTTCAATAATTTATATTGTACCAATTTCCATGCGAGCAATCTCTTTCGCCTCTACAAGGTCCCAAATAATGGCACAACCTTCTGACGAACCAGAGACAATCTGTGAATCGTTGCTCAGAATACCGCATTCTATCTGAAAGTCTTCGGCTTTGTGACCTTTGTATTGTGACAGTATATCGCCCGAATCATTGTCGATTAGTCGCAGAACATTATCTGAACACGCCGCCACAATGCACTGTCCATCCTTCGTCTGAGACATATGTACAACTGAAGGACCGATGCGATCGCACGTCAACTGTCCACCGCGCACATCATAGTGTCGAATGCACCCGTCCAGCGATGATGTGATGATCTTGTGATCCGTTACAATTATTGTAGTAATACAGTCCTTTGCATCGTTCATAACTTGTACAGGTTCTTGTTTGCGCGTACGAATATCCCAACACATGACCATGTTATCTTTGGACCCTGACACTGCTATGCCAGAGTCTTCATTAAAACGCACACAAGTCACGCCACCAGCATGACAACGTAGTCGTCGAAGCGGTTGGCCGGTTGTAACGTCCCAGTAAATTATACTCTTGTCCAGAGATGAAGAAATTATATGACAACTGTCGCAGGAACCAGCTGCGTCAGTGACCTCGTTTGCATGACCACCATAAGTCTTAAGCATCAATCCGGATAATGGATTCCAAAGCTTAAGTTTTTTATCCGATCCACAAGTCAGCAAAAAAGAACCATTAACTTTATTAAAAAAGAAAAATATAAATTCAATAACGAATTAAGCTATATAATTTGTTTACCAACCATTGTATCGAACAGCTCGAACTGATCCTTGATTACAATCTATTGTTTGTTTGAGGAAGTATTCTTCCATTTAACTGTCTATATAATTAATTAGTTAATTAAACTCCTCACTGGCACTTTTCCCTTGTATTTCCTTTACGCTAACACAATTGTGTGAAAAGTACTAAGATACTTACCACAAATTTTAAATATAATGTATAAAATAATAAATAATGAAAATGGTTGAAATAAAAGCAGTTTCCAGTTTGTTTACATATTTTGACGTTTATCAAATACTTCACTATTTTTACAGCGGTTTCTATTATAATGTTTAGTTTACACTTGAAATTTTTTTTTAATATTTATTATTATACCTCGAATTCTTTAGCCGTGTAATATAAAAAAAATAAACAAACGTATATATGGTGAATAACAAATCGATTTATTTCAGTTTTTAGCCCGTGTAGATATTCCTAGGGCGTGGTGGGTGACACTTACACATATCAATCTTTGCTAGATGCCATTTTTACATATTATTTTCATAATATAATATAATAATATGCCTTGTTTTTGTATATTTGTGTATAATACTATAATTTATGTGTGTTACTTTATATTTAATGTTTTAATTATTAGATAATATTATACGTAAATCATAATTTGTATGTATACACCAAATAAGATAGTTCTAATTCTAATTCTTTTGTTATTTTTGCATTTTTTGTTTATATTATATAAAATAGTTTTATATAAACCAAATTATAATTTCTCCAAGTCGTGTATTTGTTTTATAGTATAATATAATTTTATATTTGAATATAA
>JAAAKO020012756.1:0-17224 GCA_010015015.2 Bolitophila cinerea
AGATTTGTCAAAGCCATTTAAAACATCGTCTCGAATCTGTGTTAATGCCGAGGATGTATTAAAATATTTGCGAAAGCCTGATTGAAAGGGTGTTAGTAAATTATGCAAGGTATTGTGAACATAAATTTGGTCCACAAGTAGTCGTTCAAAAACTTTAGATAGCGAGGGCAAAACACTAATTGGTCGAAAATCTTTAAGGGCTATAGGAGTTTTAATTTTAGGTATAGGGTAGATAATAGAGTGTTTTCAGGCTTTGAAGTAAGTTGAAGTTGAAAATATGTTGTTGAAAATATGAGAGAGAACTGGTAGCAAAGTGTTAATGAATAATTTTAAAAATTTTAGCTGTACATTGTCAGAGCCAATGGCATCTGATTTAATAGAATAAATGGCTTTAAGTACATATATTTCAGATACCTGTGTAAAAGAGAAATTTATATTAGAGTTTTTCCATAATTTTCTTGATGGTATATTATGGTTTAAAAGAGTACTTGCATATGATGATTTTGACTTGCGAATAATTTGATTGGCTGTGTGACGTAGTCTTTAAAAACACTTTTTATTTATACTACTTGGATCATGTAACCAATCACTATAAGCATTGTTTCGTAATTTTATGGCGTTTGATACATATATATTAACCGACGGATTTCGTACTTTGACTCGCCTAATCGGTACATGAGCATCAAATAAAGTACGTACTATGTTTGTAAAAAGGGTAACTTTTTCATCAATATGTATACAATCAAACACCGGCTGCCAGTCAGTATTATCAGCGGAAGAATTTAAATGTGAAATATCTATTGAATTTAAGTCGCGAAAAGAAAATTGAATTGGTTTCGATAAAGGCAAAGAAATATTACAGGATGATAAAATTAAGTTATGGTCAGTGAAGCCTACCGAAAATTGTTTAATAGGTGAAAATAATATGCTTGGTAAAATAGAAATTAAAAGATCTAAGGTAGTAGATGAAGTAGATGTTATTCTGGTTGGACCTGACGGATGCAAGAGTAGATTTGAGTCAGATAAAATCTGACTGAAATTTCGTTGAATAGAATTTGAAACTGACATGTCAATATTAAAATCGCCAGTACATATTAAATTATTACTATTTTCTGAAGCCAAATTTTCAAACAAAGTTTTTAAATTCTGTAAATTAGAGTTTGGTGGAGGATTGTAGACAACACCAAAAATTATTTTGCGTGAGTTAAAACACATTTCAACAAAAATGAATTCAATAATATCTACCTCACTCGATTTGGAAATAATTTTGGCTTTCAAGCTGTTATGAATAAACAGGGCAACACCGCCACCACGCTTTTTCAATCTATCACACCGAAACATTTTAAAACCGTCTATAGCCACCGATTTAGATGTGTGACTACTTTTTAGCCAAGTTTCAGTAATTGCTATACATTGTATATTTAAATTTGAAAAAATTAGACTCAGCTCGTTTGAGTGCGCAACTAAACTACGGCAGTTTATATGACAATAATTTAAAACGTTATTTGATAACTTGTTGCTTAACTGTTTTCTCACGGAGTGAGCAGCAATATTGACAGAGTTCATGCTCAAGCTATGAAGGTATCTAAAATCAAGTAAAAGTTTGATTCTGGCCAACCACACAACACAAAGCAGAAATCGGAGAACGGGAAACCAAAATAAACATTGGCCCATTTCTTCATATTTCTTTATTAATTCTTTTAGAAGGTTGAAAAACAATATTCAACATATATTGATATATTACGCAACTTATTATTTTATATTTGAGTTTTGAAGTTTTGAAAAACTCCCGCATGATGGCGACACATTATCGAAATTGTACCAAAAAAATTAAAAGTTCGGTATGGTAACACTAATCTTAGAAAACGTCAACACAAATTTTTAATGTTATTGTTTTTGGTTTTCCCTTTATATGGGTAATCTTGTTATATTTCTTTTAAACATATTTTGTTCGGCGCAATATCGCAAAATCTACCTTTTTTAAATTTTTACATAATGCAAAAACCCACATCCTCCAAAAGCAAGCCAAAAAAGTTTTTTAAAACTCGTAGTGCCTTGCCGCAACAAGACAAGCAACATCTTGTCCAGACGTTTTTCAGTAAATATTTCCATTTTTCAAAACCGGCCATCAAAGGTGGTGATGGCCAGCTCAGCTGGACACTGCCCAGTATAGATAAAATATTCGGTGGTACACCTCTGATGCAAACTGATGATGACACCAATAACCAAAATATTGACGAAGCCTTGCAACGCGTTAAAAACGCCCTGAATTTGGTTAAAAGTAAACTAAATAATTTTGCTTTGGACGCATGGAGCAAACACACGGGAGCCCGAGATCCGTCTGGTGCGGTTGCGTGGAGCATTCGTCAGGACGTGCACGCTGAGTTTGTTACCAAGGCCTGGTGTAAGTTCTACGAGTGCCTGAACAAGTATCCTGTTGTCCGACTACAGCCAAATAATACCTTTCAAAGTGTACACTTGTGCGAAGCACCTGGTGCTTTTGTGGCAGCGCTAAATCATTATATTCGACTGAATTTTGATGCGGTGCAGGTTAGTACACAGTGAAGATTCTGGTTAGAAGTTTTGAAATTATGCGGTTTTAAAACTTTTATTTTTGCAGTGGAACTGGTGTGCAACCAGCTTGAATCCGTACCACGAAGGAAATCCCATTGGTAACACTGTGCTGGACGACAGGCTTATGCTACACACTTTTAATAACTGGGAATTCGGCAAGGACTTTACCGGCGATATCACAAACGCAGAGAATCTAGATAGTTTGCAGCAGAGATGCGAACGAATGGGAAAAGTATCTCACAACAAATAAAAAAAACTCGACTATGGAACTACATTGGAATTTATATTTGCAGATTAATCTAGTCTCTGCTGATGGATCTATTGATTGTATGGAAGCACCGTCCGAACAAGAGGAAACTGTTTACTTTCTACACTTTGCCGAGATCGTCACTGCCCTACAGATACTCGGCGTTGGCGGTAGTTTCATCTTGAAAATGTTCACGTTCTTCGAGAATCGCACCGTGGCGTTGCTGTACTTTTTGAATTGTTGTTTTGACGAGGTGCACGTCTTCAAGCCGGTCACCTCAAAACAAGGAAATTCCGAAGTGTACGTCATTATGATGGGTTACCGTCCGACAGCAGTCGTTCACGAGTACTTGCGTGTGATGACCACGAAACTAAACAAGATTGCATCGTTGCCTCCGCTACTATCACGTTCTCAAATACCTGCAGACTTTATGCGTGCCGTGGCTCAATGTTCCGAAGTGTTTATGCGTCACCAGACCGAAGCCATCGAAACGAACATAAAACAATTTCAAAATCCACAGCGGGATGCCAAACAAAAGACGCACGTGCTTCGCATGGCCATACGCAACGAATACTTCCGGGTATACGGACTTCAGCCAATTGCAGACGATTGGAGCTTGTTGCACGGTAAAAACGTGTCGGCCGCTTACAATATGAACGTGCCGGTTTACAGTTATACGGGATCATATGCCAAGCGAAAAGAATTTGTTGGGCTTGATGCTACAGAAAAAACAGTGATTCTACGCCACGAACTGTCCGAACTGAAGCGTTCCGTTGTGCTGGAATGTCGAGTTGTTAACGAAAAAGTGCAAATCATCTGTGATGGTTCCTTATTTCTGTGCATTCTGACGGGAACGCCGGTGCAACAAGTGGCAAGCAGTAAATTTCTACTAGTCCAATGTTTTAAAATGTTTCTTGCCGCTAGCGAGAACGCAACACAAACAGCTTCTTTAGATACGCAGAGCACAGATCTATTTTCTACGTTTAGCCATGTCGATGAATCCGAGCAGAACTACAAAGTCATTCGAATTAGTATAATAGCCTATTCCAAAGTACAGTCATATGATTCTTTTGAACGTGAGCTCTTCGCAAAATTAATCGCTGAGATTTATACGCTGCAGGACGTCTCTACATTCGTGCGTGTAGAAAATCTGCTGCTGTTGACCCACTTTGCGGTTGGCTTTGTGTATGTGTTAGCCCGAGCTGTGTTTGAAGAGGTACTGTTGACCGCAGATGGAACCATTGTGTTGAAACGCCTGCGCAACGAAGGCAAAAGCTTCTTAGACTTATTATGTATACTTCTTCGAGACAAGTTTGAGACCGAAAACCAGCCAGAAAAGCGGAATGTGTCCGTGTTGAGTGTGGTAAATGCAAAGTTCACGAGGTCTGTGGACTTTTATACTACTGTGATGTGCTACAATAATAGATTGTCCCTAAAATATTGCAATGCACTGTTGGGATGTAGTCTCTAGTACCAGACGAGCTGGATTTATACTTCCTAGATATATTTTTACCTTGTAAATACAATACTATTATTTATTATGATAACGTTTTTTTGTGCAAATTCCTTGAGACGGTTCAGTATAATGTTTATAAACTGTTTTCTAGTACATTGAGTAAACTAATCGACCTGTATTACTTAGATTTTACAATAGCTAGAGTCTAGCAAGATTTAAGTAAAGTTTACGACAGTGTGACATCATAATTAAACTAAACCAATAGAAGCATATAAAACATATATTTACATCCAGATTTTCTGGTGAGATTCGTGCTTGCAATTAAAAGTAAAATGATTGCAGATTCTGATGACTGTCACTGGACGGTACTAATCACCTCAGACCAAATCTGCAGGGCCATCGAGATTGCAACTGGTGGAACAGGGCTGTACATGTCCGAACCTCTAACTTTAACTTATTTAACTAACTATAAATGTACATGTCCAAAACTCTAACTTTAACTTATATGCGGTACCTCTTTAATATCTGTTTGACCGTTCTTTGGGGTAGCAATTCAGGGGTGTAATGAATTTGGTCAGTCATAGTTTGAACAGAGAAGGTTTACTTTTTTTAAATCTGAGTAAAAATACCGCCTATTAAAAACAATCGAGCGCTGTGGTTCAATCGAGTTGTTCTATATTTATTCACATGCTACTTGTTGCGGGGGTAAAGTGTATCTCACTTCTAAGAAATAGGCAAGCTTTCATAAATACAAAATAGTAATATATTTTTTGTATCTTATAATGAAATTCGTTTAAAATTATAATAGTAAAGTTTTTTTTATTTTCGAAATTTAATTATCTATCTATATGTTTTTATAAATATATATATATATACAGGAGGGCCTCATCAAATTAGAATGAAATATAAAATAAAAATAAAAATCCTATAAGCTACAGGAGATTTTACCAAATTTGTTTAAACTTTAAATGCTGCACATTTCCTAAATGCTTAAAAACAAAATGTATATTAACAAAAGGCATGTGTGTGTTTTTTCTTTTTGTATAATTTTAATCTTATATGTAATACTCTAAATTTTGGTGTTTTTATTATATCCCATGCACTCACAAAATGTATTTTTTTTGTTTATAATCGTAAACTAACTAAGGCAGTCTCTATAATTTTCCTTTATTTGCTTTAATTTTTATTTATTAGCTATATATATATAGTATTAGTATACATATATGCATAATCTCGAGTAGTAGATAGAAGTAGTGTGATCATGATCACAAATATTGTTTTAAATATGTGTGTGTTGCCTAGATTCGCAGAACAACACAAACGAAATTCTTAACTTGATTTAAGAACTACCCTATGGATATACACAACTATAGCTATTTATATATATATTATACTGTACAAAATATATGTGTATTTATTCTAAAAGTACGTTTGTCACACGTCGGTTATTTCCGGTGTGTACAAATTGTAAATTTTAATGTTTTTTGTTTTGTTTTGTCTCACACGTCATCACAGTGTTCCATTTAGCGAGCGAGTACGCACGCGGATTTGCATAATATTATTGTGAATAGTTTGGATTTGGATAGCATTGGATGGCTGTACGTCTAGCCTCGTCGAGGAGTTGTTCTAATGATGTCTCCGTAGGCACGGCTTCACTGGAAGCACCATCGACGTTCGTGGATTGCTTATGCGTGTCATTCGAGGCAGGTGTGTCAATGTGACTGTCTATAAATTTTATATTGAGATTAGTAAAATTCAATTTAAAAGCTTACATTTAATTAAAAAAAAACACCCAAAATACCAATTACTACCATCATTTTGAATTTTGGGGGAAGTTTCTCCCCTAATCGTGCATGCAAAATAAAAATAAAATAATTTAAAATAATTAAAATGCATGCAAATAATAAAAACAACATTTATTAGGAAATTTCGTATCGTTTTGCATATAAAATGTGTTACTATATTAAAAATCAAATAAAATATTATACGTTTTTTAAATTTTCTATAAATTTTTATTAAAAATTAAGAAGAGTTTGAATATAAAATATACCTTTTGTTTGAATTTGAAATTGACCGCGAGTTGCGCGAATGGGACAAACGATTTAAAGTATTTTGATAACAAAATTTCCTATAAACAGAACAGAAAGAAAAAAGTGGTCAGATTAGAGCGAACACGAACCTTCGTGTTTGTATGTGTGCGCGATTGTTTATTATGATACCGTTTGGAAAAGGCAACCACTAAAGCATTTGTTTTTTTTGCGTTAAAACGACGTCCGAAGCTCAGACGATGTTGAACTTTCGCTGAGCTCAAGCTGAATACCAACACCTAGGCAAACCAAATTTAAAAAAAGTTATTGTTGTTTTATTCCGGAGTGTTTGGAGACTGATTTCTAATACAGGGACTGTAAGTTGTAGGTACCTGGATAAGACATTTTTAGTGCCCCTCTCTCAAAAAATAGGTCTCTTAAAAAAAGGAACACGGTTCGCCAAACCACAATTTAAAATAATCTTCAAATGAAACATGGCAAGTGCGTTTGGTATCAGATTAAAGGCATTTAAAATATCTATGTTAAAATAGGAGGGAGGGGGTCTACCCTGCAATTATTCAACGTCTTATTTGTTTAGTCTTAACTGCTTTCATGATTAGTCTGCGAATAATCTCAATCACTATAATTTCATGTTAATATTTCGGTCAACATCAAATGAAATTCGTCAAGCTGCTGCAACCCATTCCCCAAAACATTATTTTTCCAGTGGATGATTACATAAAATTTAAACTACTCAATAA
The DNA here is from genome assembly GCA_010015015.2 of Bolitophila cinerea. Taxonomy (NCBI): domain Eukaryota; kingdom Metazoa; phylum Arthropoda; class Insecta; order Diptera; family Mycetophilidae; genus Bolitophila; species Bolitophila cinerea. The sequence goes on from JAAAKO020012756.1 coordinate 7,066, forward strand.
ACTAAAAATATAAATATTAATCAATTCTAAAAGAAGCATTAATGAGGTGCGCAACACTCAAAAGCAAAATAACCAGATCGACTAAACGAACACTTACCGGCAACGGCTTTCTCGGCCTTGTTCTTATCGCGCAAAATATACGCGGCGGTCAGCAAAAAGAACACACCTCCCAGAATCTCCACAAAACTCGTCGAAAACAGTGCGTACTGGAGTGCTTTGAACTTTATCTCTTTGGTGTCCTAAAATAATTGCATTGCATTTTTATTCGATATCTGTAAAGACTTATTAATTTGAAAAGGGGCATTTCCTGAACATACCTGGAACATTTCAAAGTCCGTCGCTAGGGCACTGCTGTTATTGCTGCCGGCTAGAGCCAGAGCTTCGGTGCGTGTGCCGAACTCATCTGTGATGGACATCGTTTGCGTTTTGACCACTCGCAGAACGGCTTTGATGGCTTCCGATATCTTTAAACAGAGAAGAAAAAATGGTTTATTAAACCTATAACAGAACGAGAGTTATTTTATTAAACCACTTACCACTCCTACTAAATACGGGCTACCTGCGTCGCCAAACGTATGCGATATTAGAATCTGGAAGGCTTCGGCTGTGCTTCGACGAGTTGGCACCACAACGTACTGTGAAAATATATTAAAAAGTTAAAAACAATACGCTCGATTATCTGTCATAACAAAAGCAAAAAAAATGTGCATTTGTAAGGTTTTAAGTGTGTGTGTGTGTGCAAAAAGACATTTGAACATAAACTTTGGCTGTGGGTGTGCAGAGAAGATAAGTGTGGCCATGGTGCGTGAAGCGCACACAATGTCCGACCATAGATGCCGCTGTTACAACAAAGAGTTTTAGCGGGAGATTCAAATAGACAATTGTGCGGATTGTAAGTGGACGGAACGAAAAGTACATTTTAGGAATGGTCGCTTTTCTAAAAGGCGATTGCAGCCACGTAGAACTCAAGGGCAATTGTCGTTGATAAGCTATTTGTAGGAGCGCAGTGATGTGTTTACAAAAAGGGGAAACAGAATCTTGAGAAGATGTCTGAAAACAAAAAAAATGGGATTGGAGGTTTGTGTAAAATATAAAACGAAATATTGTTTAAAATTAGCTAGTGTGCAATCGCTGGATATGGTGGTGCCAGCATACCAATTTCCCAAAAATATGAAAACTACAGGGAAAAACACACACACACAATAATAATAATTGTTAAACTAAAACAACAGTAAATGACTAATAAAAAATATACAAAACAAAAAGTAGGAAAATAAAAATGAGTAGGAAAAAACAGAAGAGTAAAGTGTACATTGATAATTTAAAAAAAAAAACAAAATAATATTTATATGTGAATGTGTTGGCGTTCACTTTGGAACAGCAGCAACTACAACATCATCATCATTATTCTTACCAATAGAATATCAGCAACAATTGCCCAATTGAGATTCAAAGCGACCTCACCCAAGAAAATGAGCGTGTACGCGACTGGCGTGCTGACCGATACAAAGAGCATCGATCCGAGCAACAGCGGAGCACTGATCAGCAGACCGCACGCACAGATTATCGGATCGGCACGGGGAAACCGTTTTTTCAGCGTTTGCGCCAGATAGGTGCCCAACGGCACGCCGATGATTCCCGAGACCATTGTTAGGGCGCCAAATATAAACGAAACGCTGTAATGTGAAATCAATTGATTAGCAGAGTTTATGTCAGTTTATAAGTTTCATTTTTTGTGTGCCACGGACAGCTTAAACGGTGTCTTTTAGGTCAAAGCATTCGAGGGGAAGCCGCTTTCAACAATATCAAATCGCGCACAATATGTCTTAATTTAAACGAAAAACAGCTTGGCAGAGACCACACACACACTGGCTCAAAATCCATATTCTCATGTCGAGTGTATCTATATCTCTCTCTCACCAACAAGATGTCCGCCACAATGGACCAGCATAGATTCAGTGAAACCTCTGCAAAGAACACAAAGAAAAAGCACCAGTGGATATCGTGCGGGGCCACCACCAATGCAATGTACACCAAAGGTGCTGATATGAAGAGACCCCACGCGCAAATCAGGGCGTCCGCTTTGCCGGTGACAGGACGTAGTTTCTGTGCCAAGAACGATCCGAGTGGCACACCAATAATGCCCGATGACATTGCAACGATACCGAACTGATACGACACGCTTCATTTGGGATGAGATTGTTATTAATTTTATATTAGAAAATAATATATGAGCTAATCTAAAATATAAAAGAATATCAGAGATTCAGGATTTTCAAAAAATGACTTACTCATTCAGTGTTACAGCATCGTTGCCCGGTTGCATTTGCAGACCAAGATGAATGAAGGTGGGACCCCACCAGGCCAGCGCACCGGTCACAAAGGCAACGCACGTAAATCCGGCAGTGGACAGCATAAACGATGGATTGCGGGCAATCTCCTTAAGATCCTGTCGATATGAGGTTGTCTCTAGATTGTGCGAACCCTCGCTTTGGCCACGCTCGGGTTCACGGAACAAGAAGATCAGCACGACGGCAATTAGACCGAGAATCGGAGTGACGCGCAGTGCCCAGCGCCAGGAGCCGAGTGCACGGGCTGTCTCGGAACCAACAATATAGCTAAAACACAAACATGTATATTGTAACATTTTAGATATAATAAAATAAAATCTCTTTTTTTGAAAGAAAAAAGGAACTATATTCTTTCTAAGAAACCGGTTTCAGTTTAAACGCTGATGTAATTTAAAGTAATATACTTAGACACAGAAAAAGCGCTTGTTATTTACTGTAATTTGCTCGTAATATAAATCTATTTCAATATAATAAAAATAAAATTTTAAGTGGAAGCTGAGTTCCAGATAAACAGTCTAGACATATAATAACTGTAAACAGAAACTGTGTGTAAATTTGCATTTTATATAGAGAACTTTTCAGGGGCGGAATCACGTAGCTCGTTTTTGCAGTTTGTTTGATGACAGGCAAACTATACCTTGTAAAAATATCCCAAAATCTCTTTTCTCTCTTTTTTGCTTTAAGTTTTTGTTAAATGATGATTGTTGTTGTGTACCTACAATGTTATGGGTTCTATTTTATGCCGACTTTGATTTTTCAATCTACTGCTTGAACGTAATTTATACACGCTAACATAGAAGCTTAGCAACAATACGCTTGAGCAGTCAAATACGAGCTACATGGTCCATGCCCTGATCTATATTTTACTTTACTTTAAAAAAGAGGAATGAATATACCTTGCCAGACTCAAGAACGAGGCATTTCATGATATTCTCTGTGTTTACATAAAAAAAATCATATTATTTATTTGGCTCTAAATAAACCAAAAACGCACACTGATCCTTTGGCCAGTGGATTAAAGAGCAACAGATAGATAGAATTTAAGCAAATTAATGCGTTCAATCTGCGCCATCTTGGGCTCATTTGAAAATATAATTTAATTTAGAATTAATTTACGGCTAGACAAGAAAAAACAATAGAAAAGCTCGCACTCACCCGAAACCCGATCCAACCGGAATGGCAAAGTAAAACACGGCCAGCATTTTTGAACGAACATCGTGCACAAACAGATCCGAGATCAGTGTCGGAGCAATTGTACTGTACGAGGCTTCTCCAATGCCGACCAGAGCGCGGAACGTCAGGAACCAGCCAAACTCGTGCATAAACGAGCCCAGCAACGTTGTGCCGCTCCACAGGGCCACGCCTAATATCATGATCCACTTGCGTGAATATCGATCACCGAGATAACCAAAAATTGGTGCGCACACCATGTACGACAGCACGAAGGCGGTTTGAAGCAGACCAGCCCGATCGTCGCCGATCATGTACTCTTTCTGAATGTCGCTTAGAACGCCTGCAATGATTAAATCATATTCGATTAGTGGGATGAAAATAAAGGAAAATAATCTATTAAAATTATATAGTTATTCAAATTAAAAAAAAAGTAATGTACTATCTAAGGCAAAAAGATTAAATTTTATCAATTATGTAAATGTGATTGCCGTTCAGCGACCACCCAAAAACAATAGACCCATAAAAATCATACATTATTATACCCATCGCTGCGGTGGCGGTAAAAAGGGTCTAAATAAAATACACGAATGCACTAGTCATGTACTTGCATATTAATCCGATTCTATAATATAATATAATATTCTATTATATTCTGTTTTATAGTAGAGAATTAGAGATAACATCAAATACGGGTAATACCACACTATATATATATAGAAACAAGTGTAAATTATAAGGAATTTCCAATTACTTCATAAGAATTTCAATATATACATACATATATATAAATAATGCGACTCTCTTGTAATTGAAACTCGATATCGATGATGGAATTGTGTATTTTATATTATATGTAGTATGTTCATGGGAAATAACTAATCCGCATGAGCATGATATTGATATTTTTAATGTAATAAACAATATAACATAGTGAGAATCACCCGTATATCGCCCTTCTATAGTTTTAGTTTTATATAAAAGTAAAATTAGTCTATATTGACATTTTTATAAAATACATACAACATGTTTCATATTTAAAAAAAACAGTTTTCAATATTCATATCAATTAATCTAATTTTTGATTAATTGATACAGTTTTAATATAAATTAGATTTCATATAATCAGTATTTACTATAAAAAAGTGACCTGTTGGCACTGTAAAAATTATAAATTTTATCTATCACAATTTTTTTTTGACATTATTATTAAGATCTGTTCTTATAACTATCAAAATTGAATCAGTCTTTTGTAAAAGAAAGGTTACATACTACGTGATTTTTTAATATCATCAATAAGTGACCGGTGTTGAAAGTGATCAGTTGGTACTAACAAAAAGTGATAAGTTTTCAGTATCAAAAAGTGATCAGTTTTTAGTATTGCACTTTGTACTATCAAAAAATCATATAATTTCAATATCAAAAGTTATATTTTTTCACTATCAGTTTTCGCTATCAAAAAACGATCAGTTGAAGCTATTAAGTTCGGTTCACACCATTGCCGCAACGCGTACATAATTAGTGCAAATCATAAAAATATTCCGGCTACCTTGCTTTAATTTTTTATGTTTTGCACCAATTATTGACGTGTTTCGGCAATCGTGTGAACCGAGCTTTAAACAGTGATTAGTTTTTACAGTTTAACTATCAAAAAGTTACAAATACTATTAAAAAGTAATCAGTTTTCTCTTTCAAAAAGTTATATTTTTAACGAACTATCAAACAGTGTTAACATTTCCCAGTTTCCACAATTAAAAACTGATCAGTAAAATCTATTCAAATGTAATCAGTTTTCTCTATAATATTTTTAAAATAAAAATATATAAGATGATGATCAGTTTTCATTATCAAAAAGATATTCGTTTGAACTATCAAAAATTGATTCTTTTTAAAATATGATCACTTTTTGATATCAGTTGGTACTATATCAAAAAGTCAAAAGTTTTTGGCGTATTAAAAAGTAATCAGTTTTCAATATGAAAGAGAGACATTGTTTCACTTTCAAAAAGTGATTAATTTGTTGTATCAAAACGTTATCATTTAAGTTGCAAAAATTGATCAATTTGTATAAAAAATTATCAGTTTTTATTGTAAAAAAGTGTTCAGTTTTCAGTATCCGAAAAAAACAGTTTTCAGTATCCGAAAGTGAACAGTTATAGCTTGGTCGATTTTCAAGTGAAAATTTGCTTTTATTTTTGTATTTTTGAATCCCTAATTCTGAAATTACCCATTTTATTTTTTATTGTAAATTCAATTAGGTCAATTCTAAAACATCGATAAATAAATCAAATCCACAATTTAATTATATGCTATTGTATATTTAAAATTAATTCACGGATTACAGTTGACATGGTTAATTTGGGACTTTAACGATGACTTTTTTATCGCTAGGTCTTATATGGTAATTGGTTGATGTTCACGCAAGAATCTCAGGAATACATAAACTAAATAGTTCAACTAGTTGTTTTAGTTTGAATAAACAATATATATTTAATTAAAGCTTGCCTACTTATCGGATGTATAGTTAAGTTGAGGACAAGACCATTTGCATAGATCACATTTAAAATACATATAATAAAAAATACTTTATTAGAGGTTTTTCCTTTAAATTTAATTCGAGACAATGGTGTCCGGTTGTTTAGAGAAACGCATTATGTCTCCGACTAGTTCGTATAAAACCCAATATTTCTCACATTTTTATTTATTTGGGTTCAGACGTTTTTTTAAATAGAAAAACTAAGAACTAGAATGAAAACGACTCGGGCGACTTTTTATTTAATTTATGAATATATGTATATATATTATAAATATTTTTTATTTTCATAATGCTTCAAACTCGTACAATGAAATTATTAAACGTAAAAACGCATATAAAAAATACTTTTTTTGTATGTATCATATTGTTATGAGATGACTAAGAAGAATAATGACACAAGACAAAACCACGACGAAGAGGTTCCTCGATCTAGGGTTATTTACACAGTTGTTTTGAGCACGTGCGAGCAAACAACCATTGTTATGTATATGTAAAATGTAAATTCTTTTCAACATAACATCATGGAAATATGTTATCACATATTTTATGTTTGTTTAAATAAACAAGTGCAGTATGTACATTAGATACCCGCAATAACAAATATTTACAGTACAGATCTATACACGTAATTCGATGAGCTTCACTTTTTTGCATATAATACAACACATGATTAACTATTACTTCTTTTGGTATTTTTTGGTAGTTTTAAGGAATTTGTTTAATTATCCCAATTAAAAATTAAAAGCGTTAAGACACTGTATATGGTCAGGATATTTGTTGTTATAACCATTATATACTTTACTTACACTTCCATGCAAAAAGTTCAAGTAAAAATATTTGGGGTGAAAGACTTCTTATTTTTCCTTGTTATTTTTATAATATTCTAAAATGTTGGCATCAACAAGGGCGAGAATAACAATATTATCAATTATTTTATGATTTTATTATTATTTTCTGTATTATGATATTATTTGCTATATTTTTATTATTCTCACAATATTATTGGTAATATTATGTAAATATTATTATATTATAAAATAGTCTCGATATTAATTATAATATTAGCGATATCAGTAAAAATATATAATATGATATTGTTCCAAAAGTATACACCATATTCTCGGAGTCGTTTAATTCACATTATAAATGAAAGTCCCAATATACTTTAGTGCTAAATTCGGTGGGGTGACAGTCACATACCCTTTAACATTATCGATTAAAACATGGTTTTACTTTAACTTGTTATTTTCTTCAAAAAACTGTCTTTAGCAATAACCATTAAGAGTTAATACTGCTTCTCAATAACAAGAAAGTGCTAGTTAACTGAAACTGGTTAAAAATATGTTTTAGAGATTTGGAATCTAGTAAGATGAAGTTGCCTCTTAATACTTTTTACTAATGGCTCATTCAGCGGCATGAAATAGACCCCAAAACAAAAACACAAAGCGAAGAAGAGAGAAAAGAGATTTTGGGAGATTTTTACAAACAATAGTTGGCCTGTCACCGCTCATTCGGCCTATGACTTGTTTGAAATAACGTTAAAAAGACTAAAACAGACAACTTCAAAAAAACATAGTTATAAATAACTAAAAAATATTTTTTTTTTTTGAAAACCAAATAACCCATTAAAATCTTTACCAAAATTTATGCCAAAAAACATCAAGTCCAAATAAACTTCTCATAAAAAACCAAGTCTAAGTTAAGCTAGACTTTATCTCTTACACGCGCGCGGCTGTTTAGACAATTCCGAGTGCATTGCTCGAATCCTATTGCACATAAATATGAAATATAATGAAGTGACCCTCAGAATCTAAATAAATATAAATCTGTTATCGTACGATTTTTGTTGTTCAAGAGGCGTCGCCGTCTTAATATACGTTCTTTATTGATTTCATCAAACAACAATTTTCGTGTGCTTGAGCGCTTTTCTCAGGCAAATATACCGTATGATGTGTCGTCTGAATATATATATATTTATAGGATTGATTTGCTTAACCTTTGGCATGCTTGATCTTTGACGGCCGGCTGAGAATACGCCAGCATCAGCAGCAACAACGCTCATGTATGCATTTTTGTATTAAACCAATTATAAATAATGTATTGATGAATTGATATAAAATGTGGTGTGATCGCATGATCGGACGTTAAAGACGTGTGGGGCTGGAAGACTATTAGGCGAGAGGCTTTAATTGGTGAGATTGTGTATGTTTAATTATCGCCATCGTCTGAAATGTCTGATGCGTTCGTGCACGATACTATCGATATTTATGTATACATATATGTTTATCAATACGACAATAGGAATGTGCTAACTTTTATTGTAAATGCATTAATTGCAATTATATACATAATATACTGTTTCGAAGATGAGATAAATATAGCTAAGTGGGTCAAATTACATGCCTGTGGTGCGTGTGGGTTTTTTTAATGTCATTATTATTGGTTATAACCTTTAGTTTCTAGTCTTGACGATGAATGTTTTTAAGCTAAAATACTTCTTAGACTAATATAATTAGACCTATATGTATATGTAATGACCTATTGACAATAAATACAACTTCGAGCCGTTATATTATTCAATAATTCGGATTTTTTATATAAGATTGAGAAGGGCACAAGATAGCACCAGTAGGCCATAGTTTGGAAGTAGTTACATACAATAAAATATACTATATTACAATTATATATGTTATATATAATTATTTTAAATAATTATTATTTAATACTGAATAATAATAATTTCCCAAATATTCGAAACACAAATGTTAAAAGTAACTCGATTCGACCCGATCAGTTTAACTGACTTAGGCTACCGATTTCAGTTTCAGTTCTTTGTGTTTCAGAATATTGCAAAAACTGCTTGATTTTTAGAGAATGAACAATCTACCATTATTATAGGAATCAATATTTTTTTTAGAAAAAAGATAAATATTATATTATATTGTATGTATTAAATCCACAGTAATTTTTATGTATATGAATTAAAACTGTCAACTAAGAAAAAAATTGTTTCTTTTCTCAAACAATTGTCCAAACAATAAGTTAAAAAAAATATGTTTAGCAATAATAATTATTTTAAATGCTTATTTTATTTTATAATAGTTTAGTAATTGAATATTAGCTTGATGCTCCAACAAAAAAAGTATTTTTTTAAAACAAAATCTTCATTTTTTTATTTTCTATGCAAACGATTCTATGGCCAAGTTTGAGATGGATCAGATAAGTGGAAGATGATTATGTATCCAAACCCAAAATATATAAAATACCTGTTTTTTGGGTATAATTTTGAAAAAAAAAATAGTAGTGTTAGGATACTTTAAGACTGGATAAATCTTTAAAAGAAAAAACAACAATGAGTAAGGTTTGTAATTATACTTTAATTATATATGGTCAGGTTTTTTGCACACTTCAACCATCCGACTCTGACTGATCATGTGGGGTTAAGATATACAACTAGATGCGGAACTACACTGGTATTTATCATTTAAAAAATAAATAAAAAATCATATTATATATTAAATATATATATATATATATATATACTATCTAGGAAAAAATGTCTATTTTAAAAATTCCTTTGTTAAAATTTGTCCACACTCTAGGTATAGCATAAAAAAATTCATATAAGGTAAAAAAAAAATTTCAAAAAGTGTGAAAAATGTGGTTTTACAGAATACTTTAGCGATTACGCCTTGTGATTACAAAATTTTTTTTTTTTTTAATAATTTTTATTTACGTTAAAAAAATCTCAATTCAATCATCCATTAATCATCAATTTATTTATAAATAAAACGTTCTTCTTATTTGTTTAGGATTTTTTGTTTTTTTTTTGTAATAAACAAATAACCTATTCATCTTTGGACGCAAATGCGGAGGACACATAAACACACTGACAACAAAATACACTAAAAAATCGTAACAAAGCGTAATTTTCGTAATATTCTGTGCATCCCTTTTTATTGTTGTTGTGGTTGCGCACTGCAACCCCTCTTGAGATACAAGTCCTATACCACATACATATTATATACTATATATGTCTAACATATATTAATGTATGTGTAAATATGCATTATGCTTTCGGGTGAGTATATATGTAAGTATA
>JAAAKO020012767.1:0-17220 GCA_010015015.2 Bolitophila cinerea
GCTTCTTCCATGTCATCAAAAATATTTGCTGGCCTTAGGAGCATGTGGCCCCACAGTTTGTTAATGTCCTCTGAAACTCTCCTGATGCTATTTATTGATACCTTGTTATTGTTATTGGTCAGCCTTCCTCAAATGCTCTAAATATCCTCAATCGTGCTCTAAACGCGTGTACCAGATTTGTGTTTCGATTGAGAAAATTTGATAGTCTCGGCAATAAACGCAATGTTTTTCTTTGTAGGTCTCTCAAAAAATACTATGAAATGAGATCTTTCATTTTCACCAAAAAAACTTATTGACACCAAGTGTCCTATTTAATAACACAATAAACTTCAGTTCTTTTTATCTACATGCACCTCACTCAGAATATCCTGGGTTAGAGACCTGATGAAAAACGGCCAACTCTTACACTGGACCTCCAGGACAGACTGCGAAATATCAAAGCTATTCCTAAAGAGGCCCAGTGAGGCGTTAACCAAATCGGCGCTAAACTTAAAGCGCCGAGATCTTAGTTTGCGGAATCTTTACAGGACACTGTAAACTAAATAAGCACCTGCATAGGTTGGGATTTTCCAAAAGACCGACATTTAGCAGGTGCGGAGAAATTGAATCTTCAGTACATTTTCTCGCCGAATGCCACACGATAATCCATCTAATATAGAGAGTGTTTCATTCCTACCTGATATCCCGTGATGAACTCCACCGCCTCCCTCTTTGGAAAATCGCTGAGGATTCCCGGATTGCGAACGTCTGTAAGGGGTTATACTACAATGTGCTTTCCTGGTGGCCTACGTGCTGGACTAGTCTCTTTGAGACGGTCCCTTATCCCCTCATCATCATCATCATCATGTGTTGACATTTTTTTGGTAAGGAAGTATTATTTCTTTGGCAACCAGGTACAAGGTCCATAGGGAACTTGTTTGGAATAAGGATAAATTGAAATACAATACTTTTTTACGTCTGTAAAAAGGTTTAATTTATGTTTGAAAGGCTTTTAAAGTAATAATTCCCATCAGAAAGAATGAAATATTGGCCAGACTCGTCCAATGAATGGGGATCTCTCCAAACTGGTAAGTTTGGGACTGGTATACATATTGCTAGGTGATTAGATATGTTTATATACCTTGAGGTATATACGAGGGTGGTCCGATAAGTACTTAACATAAATTATAAAAACGAAATTTTAAGGAAAAGTGGCAAATTTACTTCTCAACTTATAGTCTCCTTTTAGCTCGGTATACTTGACCAAGCGATGCTCTTTAGCTCTTAACCCGTCTGAAAAAAACCTTTTCTCGTGGCGGCGATGACCTCTTCATTCGACTCAAATTTCTGCCCGGCGAGTGACTTTTTTAAGTTTGGAAACAAAAAGAAGTCGCACTGGGCCAAATCTTTTGACAATACGGTGGATGGCGGAGCATTTCGTAGCCCAATTCGACCAATTTGGCCGTTCACCGTAAGCTTGATCCGTGTCCGTGGTCATTCAGGGATTCCTAGAATGCGGATGTACTGGCTACTTGTAGTAAATTAAATCTTCCTTTTCTCGACGAATCACACTCACTAAACATACTAAAACCACTATATAATAAATATGGTTTATTCCTGGACTGCGACAGTCTCTAAAATAGGAATTGTAGAAAAATGGGCCCATCTGGCGGCCTACATGCTGGGCTAGTCTCTATAAAATATCCTCTTATCTCTTTATCATCGTCATCACTCATTAAAAAACTTTATAATTGTTAAAAAAATAAAATTTTGTTTGTGTAATTTTTACTTAGGTTAAGCGAAAGGTGTGTGGCCGTAAGCGCCATTGTCAAATCCGCTAAAAGCAACCGCCATTGCTTTTTACTTACTGGCGTAACAAATAATAATTAAAATGAGCGTTACTTCGTTTATTTCTTACGCCATTTGGTTGGCTGTGTATGAGTTGCCTTTTAATTCTGCTCGCCTTTTCCTATACAACAATGGATACAGATGATGGTTTGGATGTGGTTGATATGGTGGCAAATAATCGCTCGTACTACCAACAAATGACGGAGGCAGATGCTGGGCTGTGTAACTCAAGCAGCGAGCCTGCTGAGGAGCTGTGGGGCTCAACCTATGCTCCACTTATTAAAGCTGCTCTATGTTATGATCGTTTTGTTGCAATTACGAGATTTATGCGTTTTGACAACGTCAATTCTCTGCCGGAGCGATTGCTTACCAGCTAAACAGCAGCCATTGATGAGTTTTGGCTTTTTTGCTGGAAAATAAGGCTAATCAGTAACCGTAGTTGAGCAACTCTTTCCTTATAGAGGCCGTATACGCTTCACTCAATACATTTCAAGTGATCCAGCGAAGTATGTTATTGTATAAAAGTATAGTGGTTGTGATATTCTACCCAGTATTGTGCTATAAAATTATTTTAAGGTATTTTGTGGTACTTTGTGAGAATTGGGTTTCATTTAGTAAACGGCAAATTTCTCCTGCATCCCTAAAAATATTATATTGAGAGAGGACAGTAAGGCTTCGCAAATTTAAAAAAAAAGTTTTCATTTATTATTTTTTTTTAAATATATAATCTTGAACGTAAAAATATATAATTGAACCTAAAAAAATCTTGAAAATCACAAAAAAAAATTGTAGAAGAAAAAAGACTAAGAAAAATCAATAACAAAAAGTACAAATTCCAAGGTACATTTTAAACAATTCATGTTATTTATTAGATTTTATATATTAGGCTTCAAATTGGTTTAAAATAAATAAATAAAAAATGTGTTGTATAAATTGTTATATCGATTTATAAGAACAATATGTACTGTCGTATTTGAGGGCAACTTTTGAGTATATAATTTGATATATAGTATACTATATAGTATAGTGTACGTAACAATGATGATCGGTCAATTGGCCCTCGAGAGGCAACTCTGAAAGGATGTCCTGATGCTTTATACAAAGTTCAAGATTTCTTGATGGCTGCATCTATAGATAATTATATATAATCCAAGAAAAACGTTTCCAGTATTTTTTTTTTAGATCTAATACTTATTTTTTTACGAGCAATGTCTTCATCCAGCGTCGGTTCTAGCTTCTATGATTCAGTTTCATTTAGATCCGTTCTTTGGATTCTTCTACACTGCCTATGAGGTGTCGGACTGTTTCTTTTTTAATAAGGTTTTCCCAAAAGAAATTTTCATCTGTTCAAGATTTAAATTGTTAAAAAAAACTCTTCTAGCCTTAAATTTAGCAAAATCGTCAACTAAGTTATCGGAATCTTCTTTTCCAATTGTAATTGGCGTTTGCATAGGAGTGAGGGTTGTAACGAAAACAAACTCGATAGGAAGAGCTTCGCAAGGTGCCTCTCCAGTGATTGTTCCCATGACAAAGACACACATAACGCGGACTTTACATAAAGACGTCTCATGCGTCCCCAAGGCCTTTGATACATTAAAGAATTACCCAAGAGCCAACCACTTGGCCTCTCGTTCTGACGGATCCTCAGCGAAACGATCATGCGACCGTCCGCCGTGAGTGACCGTACCATAATACCTCAAGACCCTTAAATCGGTTATATAATGGCTGAATTAAAGCCTCTTTTCATTTTGTCGAAGAATAATTTTCCGAACTATTGCAATAGTAATTTGATAAAATCATTTGATTCGATCCATCCTAATATAAGATATTAGATATACATAATTACATTGTATTTCTAGAAAATATACCATTTGTGTAAACCCGTACGATAAATATTGATCTTATCTTATAAATCATCTAATGTTTTATCGATTGAGTATTTATAGAAATAGGAACCTTTAGCTTTGTGGATATCTATAACGTAGATCGGCTAAATACATATTGTCGAAAGCAAGTAGCCAAAGGTACTATGGTTTGAATTTTGAAGTGTAATAATAATTTCGCTTGGCCGTAAAATAGCATTGCGCCAAAATGTAGGCAATTGCATCCAGTTTGGAAGAAAGCTCGGAGTGACCAAATCTGATGAAATGTATTGTTTTAATAACGGAGACTCTTTATCACTGGTTGATATATATCGGTATATTATAATGTATAATTTATGTATGTTTAAATTATTACAAAACCGATTATATTAGTTGCAGAATTGCATGTCATGACATGTTCCTGTCTTGGACATATACCTTGAATAAATGATCTTGCCGGAGTGTCACAAAAAAGCGTCTCAAAGATACATCAATCTATGTTCGTTTATTTGAATTCCATTCTACAAAATCGTTTTTTTTGCATCAGCAAATGGTCAAAGGAACTAATCAACATTTTATAGTTATCTAGTTCGCAATAACCATTATTCACTTATCAAAAAGCTAGATTCGGGTAATCTTATGTGAAGTAAAATCATCCGAAACTCTGCTTTAGAACTTTCGAAAAGTGGCAAATCCATCAATCACGAACATATGTTTTTACGCAGAACTCCTATCCTTGGAGCCAATTTTGACCCCACATTCATTTGTATAATCTTTTGTTTTTTGAGGGGTTCACAGTAAAGAGCTTGGATCACTTGGTAAACTAGTGTTGAACATTTTATTCAGCATTTTCATTAAAGGTATCAATTCAACTTGGGATATGTTGAACTAAAATGCCCATAGCCGTAAAAAATCGTCAATATAAATATAAATCATCACTCATAAAGCGATATCGCATAATGCTTTTGTACACGTGCAGCATTTTTTAATGCTGCTTTAAAGCAATTTATACGAGTAGGGACTCTCAGAAAAATAATCGTGGTTTAGTGTCTAGATAGCATACAATATTAGATGACCTATATATGATTAACTGTTTCAAGAAATTTATGACCGATTGAGCATAATGATTGATGGCAAAAAAATCTTTCGTACAATTCTTTCTGGATCATTTTCTAATTTATTGTTACTGGCATCAGAACTCCATTTTTATTTTATCGCTGCAACCGGTGTTTTGATGGCTTTACTTGGTTCTTGGTTCCTCCATCTAGAGGAACTATTATAACGTTGGCAGCACCTAAAGTAAGTTGACGTAAAGTATAAGTATAAATATAAGTAGGCCAAAAAATATTTTTAAAACCGAAGGGTTACAAAGAAACCCACGCCATAACACAGTTTTGCAAACTGATAAGTCAATAAATCCCACCGGGAGATTCCTCAAACCATAAGAAGGAAACAGGCAGCTGTTGGTAATGGGTTTATATAAAAAAAACACATTTTCATGTTGCAAATATAAAATATAAATATATAATTAAATATAGGACACACTGATAGTTTATAAGGGCTGTCCGATAAGTAATTAGCCTCACCGCCTATGGCGCCACTATCGCAAGAGAAATTCACTGAAATGAGTTGAATATCTAGATAATCTCTTATTTGTATATCTATAAAGTAGCTGAGTCTGATCTACTGCAATAAGTGTAGCTGAAGAAAATCACAAAGTTTTTATTTTTTTGTCCTCCAAAAAATCATTGAGTTATATATGTTATGTAGAAACACGCTGAGTTAAATTTCTAGAAAGTCGCTGAGCTATATATCAAGTAAATCGCTAAGTTATTTATCTATAAAGTCGCTGAGTTGCACATCTATAAAGCTGCTGAGTCGGATCTACTGCAAACATATCTGAAGAAAATCACTTAGTTTATCTATTTCACCCTCTAACAAATCACTAAGTTATATATGTAGAAAATCGCAGAGTTGAATCTAGAAAATCGCTGAGCTGTATATAAAAATTGTAAATCGAGAAACTAGCGGAAACTGATCTACGGCAGACAATATATATATATATATATATAAATCACTGAGGTTTTCTATTTTACACACTAAAAAAATCGCTGAGTTGCATATCTATAAAGTCGCTGAGTCTGATCTTCTTCAGAAAATATATCCATATCACTGAGTTTTCTTTTTAATCCTCTAGCAAATCACTGAATTATATATGTAGAAAATAGCTAAGTTGAATATCTAGAAAATCGCTGAGTCTGATCTACTGCAGAAAAAGTATCTGAAGAAAATCACTGAGTTTTTCTGACCATGCGCGCATGATTGTTGTTGTTGTGTTGGGGTCTATTTCATGCTGCCCTAAAAAGTCACTGAGATATATATGTAGAAAATCGCTGAGTTGAAGTACTACAAAATCGCTGAGCTATACATCTCGAAACTCGCTGAGTCTGATCTACTGCAGAAAAATATTTAAAAAAACTACTATTTTTTTTGTTTTTACCCTCTAGAAAATAGCTGAGATGTATATTAAAAAAATCGCTGAGTTGCATATCTATAAAGTCGCTAACTCTGATCTTCTTCAGTAAACATATCTGAAGAAATTCACTGAGTTTTCATTTTTTATTCTGGGTTTTTGGAAAAGAAATCGCGCAGCGAAATCAAAGATCTCTTGGATGTTGCAGTTCCATAAACCTAGTTGTGAAACGGTTGCATAAATCAAACGTACGTTCTTATGATTCGCTAAAGATTTCCATGAGAACTACGTCGACCTTTAAGGATAAATCATATTGAAAGTAACTCTGTTTAAATTAATGCCTTTTCTTTTTTAAAGGCTTTTTTGTTTACAGGCATTAATATATACTTACAAAAAGTGCTCTTTCACCATGAAAACGCACCATCTGACACCTCCGTGCCGTAGCCACGGCCCAATTGGTCGAATTAGGATAATAATTCCACCGGAGCCATTTGTCAAGAAGGGAACATGGCCGTTTTGCCGAATGCCGATTTGCTGAATGCAGATTTGCTGAATGCCGATTTGCTGGCCGAATGGTCGTTTAGACGAACTGTTTAATAGCCGAATGAGCCGTTTGCCAAATGGACGTTTAGCCGAATGGCGATTTGGGACCAATTTGGGAGCGATCCGAATAATAATTTCATGCCGGCATCCGTAACTGTTCGTCCGTACGAAGCCAATCAAGAGAGTGCTTCACCTAATTCCCATCAAAGAGGCTGCGGTCCATCAAATGTCAATCAAGTGCCCGGTCCATCGAGACTCGACTGATCATTTTGCGGTTTTGCTTCCAATCGGCCAAAACTGTTTTCGGCCAAAACTATTTTCGGCCAACATTTTTTTCGGCCAAATAAATCTTAAGACAAAATTTGGCTAAACGACTGTCATAACCATAAAGAAATATTTTCATCACTTTTGTAACGAAATTTATGACTAAACTTTTACGCTTCCGAGTCTCGCACATTTCAGAGCTCTCCATATATACTCCTCCTAAGCCGTGTGTGTGTGTGAGTGTGTGAGTTTTATGATTCTGTCCTTCACCTGTCCGCCTCACGCTCGCTAAACGATCCAGCGCACGCAAGGCGGTGTGAGCCACCTCATATTAATCTCAACGCGTCCGTTCCGTCATACCTCGCGCAACCGTCGCCCGCGAGCGCTCCGGCTGATGCACCACGCGCGCAACGTCTCCCATAATTCGATAAGCATCTCGTGGGTACATAATGAGCACACGCACACTTGCATTACACACAGACACACACACACACACACACACACACACACAATGTCTCTGTCTTAACAATATGCATTTTTATAAAATTTGCATTTCCACACCCAATTATTTTATGTGCACACACGACTAATTGTTGAGCAATGGACACAAAAGAAATATTACATTCAAAACAACAACTGACAGACAGATAGACAGATTAAATATATGTATATATCGTTGCTTCTATCCTGCTCCACAAACTATACACATTATAATAATAATTAAAATAATGTGTAACAATGATTTTCGTAGATACGATTTTGGTTTCAACGCTTTTACATATAATTAGACGAGTGAGTAACTCGAATAATTGAAATAGGCGCGCTGTGTGCGATATTCCGCGCTGCCAGCGCCACCGCCGCGCCGTCGCCGTCGCACCGCCAGCCACCTGCACCGTGGGATGCGCGGCATTCCGTCGTCATATAAATATGTTACCTCATAGCGCATATATTGTTCATTAGATTGCGTTACATTCTTGTATAGTGCAACGCACGCTCGCAGCGCCGCCAATGTGTTTAGAAAGATCGCACGCATTTCAACCAACTTTATGCTCACAGTGTGGACTGTCAAACAGGTGCCATTTTGGGGTTATGTTTTCATGTCCAATGGCCATGTCGATGCAAACGTAAACACCGGTTAAATAATATTTTTGACAGTCTATTGTTTAAATTTATTGTTTCACCGAAGAACCACTGATGTCTCCTCATTCTTTTAAAAGGATGCCTGCTAGTTCATTTATGGCTAAAGATAGCATAAGGCTTTTTTATGATTCTTTAAGAGCATTCTTGC
Source organism: Bolitophila cinerea (assembly GCA_010015015.2). Classification (NCBI taxonomy): domain Eukaryota; kingdom Metazoa; phylum Arthropoda; class Insecta; order Diptera; family Mycetophilidae; genus Bolitophila; species Bolitophila cinerea. The sequence continues at coordinate 8,258 of JAAAKO020012767.1, forward strand.
TGGCAATGGCGCGCCTCAGTATCGATCTCACCGATAGGGTGAGATTTTTTTGCCCACCATCATCACGAGGTTCAAAGAGAGAGTCACACACCTGCCGTTTTCGTCGACTAGGCCAAAATCTCATCGCCCAAGGATTAGCGCTGATTTGATCTTTCTGGTGGCACATATGATTTTTATAAACAGTTTCGAGACCCTACAAACCCTGCCTCAAGTAAACAGTTCTACATGGCAAGACAAGATTAGGCACTATTCTATATTTGAATTGCTGCTTCTGCTGACCAAAAGCCTAATTGGCTGGCTGGCCAAGATATACCATACCTCTCCGTCCAAAATACAATCCTCTCTAGTGGGAATACGACTGTAAATATCCTGTGAAAGCAGTATTTAAACGTCTGGGCAGTAATAATTCAAAAGAAAGAGTGATCTAAATATATGAGAGAGTTTCCAGCAGCCATTTAGAAGGTCTATAGAAGATCTAGAGGCCAACGATCTAACCTCCGATTTTATAAAGAGATAGAAGGTGAAATAGCACGCAGATGGTAAGTCCTTATGGGAAAGTTTAGCATGTAGCGTGAGCGTCAATAACGGCCAGGCAGTTCTCCTCTATTGGGGATATTTTCGCCACACTGCGCAATTGTTCTGGCCCCATCCTTTGCGAAGTACTTCTTGTGCAGATGACAAACTGAATTTGATATATTCTCGTTGATGCAGGTCTGGTGTTGCCCGACGGGCGGAATTGCCCATCATATTCTGGATTCTGATTATATTATCGAGTCTTGAATCTCGGTATTAAAATAAATACATTTTTTTTAATTATTATAAATTTTTCGAATATTTTAAATATTACAAATATTACAGAATATTTGTAATATACTTCAAATATTACCGATATTTTCGATATATTAGTTAATATTAAATTTCATTAAATATTATCGATTTTACAAATTAGTACATAATATTAAATTATATTACACAATACCACAGATAAAACAAAATATTACATAAAATCAAAAATATTTCGTAATATAACGCAATATAACGAATTATAACAAAAGAACTTATAGGTTTTTACACCAGTACAGAACCCATCATTGGCGAAGAAATCTTTGCGCAGATGTCGCACAGATTTTGTTGTATTCTTGGTGATGCTGGTCAAGTGTTGCCCGAAGGGCAATTCCCTATCGTTCTTACCGTATTCTTGATTCTGATTATATTACCGAGATAATATTAAAGATAATACAAATATTTTTCAAATATATTGTAATATACTACAAATATTACCGATATTTTCGATATATTAGTAAATATTATCGATATTACAAAATTATTACATAATATTAAACAATACCACAAAAATAACAAAATATTACATATATTCAAAAATATTACGTAATAATACGCATTATTACGTATTATAACTAAAGTACTTCTATGTGTATACACGAGTACACAGATTTTATTTATAAACATCAAGTTTATTTATCATTTTTAATTTTATTTTTTTCTAATATTACAGAATATTACAGAATATTACAAAATATTACATAATATTACCGATACACTAGGTGCAAATTCAGCATTTTTAATTTTATTGTAAATAATTGTTTTTCTTTTTAGATCCTTTATAGTTTAATTGGATTGTCCCATTGAAAAAAGTAAAGAAAAAAAAAACAATATCTATAACGACAAATTAGATAGGCATGTTATGCAGGCTCACGCACGCCTTTGTATGTGTGTGTAAACCAGATTTCTAGTTGTAACCCGTTAGATAAGTTATTGAATTTGGAACATTTGCACACACACACACGCACACACACAAACACACGCTCGTCCAGTATCGCTTGCAATATGCATTAATGTGAGCCACATCTTATGTAAAAAACTTGTTTTAAATCACATCACATTCGCATTCGGTGGCATGGCGCGCGTTTTGTAGCGACTGGTCGCATTTATAAGGCGCGCAAATAAAATGTGATAATAAATGAGCGCGTGTGTATGTGTGTGAGTGTATGCTGAGTGAGTTAGAGTGCGCACCGAGCACCGCATACAGAATGCGGATGTTTTTGAGTGCATTAAATAAATATATATATATATATATTTATACTTCTATATGGAGTTGCGCATAATCGAGGCACTTGTTTGGTGGGCTGCTGATATTTATATATTCACATAACCTATCATTTTAATTTTTTAATTTGCTCAACTGAAGTGACCATTTTTCCATGATTTGAGTGAAAAAGAACCTGTGAATTTAGGATTAACAAAAAAAATGGAGAATTCTTCGCATTGACAGCCAATACAAAATGGTGAATGCAGGATTTACATATAAAAATACAATGCGGTTGATTACGACCGACTTCAAAGTATATAGTAATAGGGATCGCAATTTGACATAATTGTACCTAACTTTGATTATGACAAATGGCAGTGCAAAAATGAATCCTTAAATCTGACAATACTACACAAATGCATATGCATATATAATAAATATTACCGTTATTTTTGATATATATTACCAAATATTACCGATATTTTTGATATATTACCAAATATTACCGATATTTTTGATATATATTACCAAATATTACCGATATTTTTGATATATTACCAAATATTACCGATATTTTTGATATATTTTACCAAATATTACCGATATTTTTGATATATTACCAAATATTATCAATATTACAAAACATTACAAAATAAAACATAATCTTACACAATACTACTCAAATTTAAGAAATATTACGTTATATATATTTTACGTCATATTACGCAATATTACGAATTATTACAAAATAACTGCAACATTTTTATTTATTAAAAAAGGCAGCACAATTTAAATATGTAGTTGTCAATAGGCACATATTACAGAATATTTCAATATATTACATAACATTCGCAATATATTACAAAATATTTGAAATAAATTAAAGAATAATCACAATACATTACAGAATATTCGCCATATATTACCGAATATTTGCAATATATTACAGAATATTCGCAATATATTACAGAATGTTCGCAATATATTACAGAATATTCGAAATATAATACAGATTTTTTGCAACACATTACAGAAAATTTGCAATATATTACAGAATATTCGCAATATATTACAGAATAGTCGCAATATATTACAGAATATTCGAAATATATTACAAAATATTCGCAATGTATTTTAAAATATTAGCAATATATTACAGAATATTCACAATATTTTACAGAATATTCGCAATATATTACTGAATATTCGCAGTATATTACAGAATATTCGGAATATATTACATATATTACCGATATTTGAAAAATATTACAGATAATACCAGATTTCGTAATATATTATTAAAGATTACCGATATTACGGCACATCTTTTTGTCTAGTGTGAACCGCAGTGAATGGTGAATGGTGAATTTCAAATGTAAATAAAAAAAACAAAATTGAGATTTATGGTGCATTTCTGGTGAATTGGGAGAATTATTCGCATTGGCCGAAAACAAAATGGCGATTGCAGTATATATTATATACATTAAAACAATAATAGAGAATTCTTTAGATTGAAAAATAAAAAAGAAATAGTAAATGCTAGATTTACATAAAAAACAAAATGGAGAATTCTTCGAACTGACAGAAAACCAACTTTTGAATTCGACATACATTGTAAACAAAATGGAGAAATCTTTTTGCATTGGCAGATAACAAAATGGTGATATCAGCATATACATTAAAACCATAATGGAGAATTTTTCACATTGACATTAAAAATTAAAATGGTGAATTAAGCTACAGCTTGAAATAAAAATAAAAAATAAAATCAGAAGCTATTGATAGCTAATTATCTGATGATTTCTAGTGGAAAACTATACCGAACGTCTAATTACCATTGTCCACGCGGAGTGAATCAATGGCGGCGAATCTGGCCGTTCTCATCACCGGCAGCCACACTTGCATCTTTAGATTACCTCACAATCAAACCCCATTAAATCTGAACTCCCCCCAACCACCCCCCACCACCCGCAATACAAAAACACATTATTCCGTGAGTGTAAAGCAAAATCGACCTTTATGTTGATTAGCAAACATTGCACATATCGCAGGTATTGCACATCAGTAATCATGATGCACCTCAAAAAACGTTTGAAGTGCAGCACACGGCAAAGCGCTCTCATCAGGTGTTTGCACTTAGATAACTTATATTTAACCAGTGGCGCCAATTCAAAAAAATCATGGGGGGGCTGCAAAAATATATATAATAATTTACTTTAATCCTAATAAAATATACGTTAATGTTCCGTATATAATTATATATATATATATATAAATATTGGGGGCGGGGGTTTGACCCCCCTGCTCCTCCCAAATGCCGCCTCTGAATTCAACTCGAATCGTTTTCGCTAAGCCGCATAGACATGTAAATTGTGAATATAGCGAACACACACACAGACATTTCCATTTCAATATGCACACACACACACACACACACAGAAAAAGTGCAATGCAAAAGCGAAAGAAATAAACATATATATATATATATATATACCGTCCGACAAGGATTTATTATTAATGCACCGCCAACGGCTCGACGCTTAATTTGCAATTGTAAATTGTGCATTTTCTATTCAGCTTATTATAGTATAGTATATTGTATATACATGTCTTGTATACTTGAAGACGTATGGTGTCTCTCTATCTATCTCTCTTTTTCTCTCTCTCTGTATACACATATGTACCTCTCGGGCTCACATTATTATGCGCTGTGCCATTGTATTGTAATGTCGAGTACTCAATATCGAAACGAATCTAGTAATTTGAATAAAATATCCCAGATGCATCGGTGATGGCGGGCTTTATAGGCATATGTATGTGTGTGTGTGTGTGTGTGTGTAAATTCTCATTGTCTTAGATACTATATTACGACAATTTATGACGACCGACTCGCTTCAGTTAGATCGAATTCAATTCTGGCGGGCGACCGACACGCGACGCGGACGACCGGAAACGGATGTGAAGTGCACTCGCACATTGACCTAGTAGAGTAAAACGGTGAGTTTTCCATCTCCATGTATATAAGGATGGAAAACAAGCGACTTGCGCGTAAACTATCCCCACAAGTCCATTATACATAAAGTACTAAGTATTTTTACTAAGTATATAATTGTTTTCGAATCTATGTAATTGACATTTCACAACTTCACCCTGGTCCATTTTGGACTCTATCGAATTTTAGAGCGTGGTTTTTAAATAATCCTAATCGACATATTTTGATAGAATTTATATTAAATACCGAATTTATAAGCGACATTTCGACATTTCGACATTTCGACATTTCGACATTTCGACATTCGATATTAACGAATTAATACCGTTCTTGTAATCGATTTAACGATGCCTCGCAGTCGACGATATGACTAAACTTTTAAATTGTATTGAATTAAGATCGACTCAATAATCAATATCCATATCGGTAATCGATGCGATCGACCATTTTTAAAGCTTTTATATTCGAAACACATTGTCGCACTATTACCGAATATAGACAGTCATTAATACTCGAATTTCGAGTCTCTTTAAATGAATATTGACTCTTCAAATTTGTTTCGTATGTATAATCGATAATCGACTATATCGAATATCGATGCGCTTTCGACCAATCGACATTTCGACAGTATGGGAATATTCAATCGATCTTTTTACTCGTAAAAGGGTGACTCATCGTACCTAGGTGACTAATCAATAAATCCATATTTGCATATAGATATAATGGCAACTGATAATTAATTTCACCTCGAAAGGACCACCAATTTAAATTCTGCCTGTATATGCGTCTGCGACGATAATATATTTATGGCAACATACGATTTAATCCGGCTCGAAGGACCAATTTTATTTTTATTTTGCAGTCACGGAAAAAGAATCCGGCTCGAAGGACCTACGATTGTTTTTTTAAATATGTATATGGCAAAAATACGATTAAATCTGGCTCGAAGGACCAACTATTGATATTTTTATGAGATATGATAAAATACGACCAGATGGACTAACGTCTTTATATTTGCATGTATGTGTATGGCAATAACGGACTAATACATCCGGCTCAAAGGATCAATGATTTTTTTACAGTATGATTATATCCGGCTAGATGGACTAAGGTTTTTTAGTTTGCATGGAAAAAATCCGGCTCGATGGACCACCGAATGTTCTTTCCCTATCTGTATATGAAAACGTAACATTAAATCCGGCTCGAAGCATCAGCGTTACTTTAATGTGCATGAATGCAGTAATGGACAAATAAGTCCTGCTCGAGGGACCAACGATGACTTAATTTGCATTTAAATTTGCAGTAACGGACAAATAAATTAGTCTCGAAGGACCAATGTTTTTGTTGCTATATATGTATGGAAACATACGATTAAATCCGGCTAGAAGGACTACCGTTATTTAATTAGCATGTATATAGAGAAATATTCCAATAAGGACAAATAAATGTGTCTGGAAAAGCGAATGATTGATTTTTTAATCTGTATATGGACACGTACGATAAAATCCGGCCAATACATCTGGCTCAAATAAATCCAGTTCGAAGCACAACTAAAGCAATTGACATTTCGAAAACATTATTAAATTCCTATTTCATAATATAGATTCTCGACTGTATCAAAACTTAAAGAGCTTTTCGACGATTTCAATCGATATTTTGACAGTATTATTATCGGTGTCTCTCGAATATATCATCGAATTACAAGTATATCGATTTTTTTGACGTTTTCGAACATACCAATTGGTATTTCGTCAGTATCTCTCGAATTTTGACGTGTTTTTCTACAATATTACCAATCGACATTTCAAAAGCAATGTCGAATTCTGACTCGTACGCGATTTTTGAAATTCTAAAACAATGACATTTCGAAAGCAATAATTTATACAGTTTATAACTTTGACTATCTGAAAAATAGTATTTTGGACTCTGTTGAATTTAGATAGACGCTGTCATTGAAATTAGAGATTTTCAGGAAAAGTCGATATTATTTAGAGTCGAAAAAGGCATCGATATTCGATAGAACTGAATTTGATAAATATATATACATAAGACGTTCGAAAAATGTCGATAGAGTAAAGGGTGATGAATTGTCGCTTTTAAAACGGTTGTAGAGTCACAATAACTAATTTCGATGAATTATGCGATTTTACTCTTTTATTGAAAATTTACTCTATTAAATTCAATGTGTTAGTTGACTATCTAAATTTGACATTACGTCCGTAAACTCTTTCTTTTTGAGACCCAGTCGACATTACGATCGACTCAATAACAGTATTTAGAAACAATTTTCGACTCTACAGATATCAAAGTGCTCACCAACAAAACATATCGATATTTTGATACAGGCATCGAATACCGACTTTATAATCGATATGATAACTATGATCGATTTCGAACTCGATTGAATTTATATCGATTCTATGTCGGAATTCACTTCTAGATATAATCAAACTCGAATAATGTATTTCCTAAATATTTATCTCGATAATCTTCAATCGAGTACGTATCGAATTTTGGTGAACAAAAAAAACGAATTTTCGAAATTTGATAATCGAATATTTCCAATTGAAACGAATTTCGACTCTACCGCCGAATGTCGACTAAAAAATCAAAATTTTAAATATACTAATAAAAGAAGCTATATAAATTGTCTCTATCAAAATTTATTGGTTTGATTGAAGCCAAAAGAGTATTCAAATCGATATATTGACGGTATTATCGAATATCGACAAATCGATTTTCGAATCTAATCAAATCGATACTGTCGATTTGTTAGACGTAATATTAAAAGTAAATAGAGACACTCTTAAATCTCGACTAATATAATAATATATGTTTCGTTTAGGCATTCTTGATTATCTATATATTGAATATGTCATCCACATTTCGATCGAAAAATGTGCATTCTTTTTCTCTGACATAAGCTTATACAGAAATGCAAGTAAACGAATTTCTTAGATAGACTCAACAACTCTGAGAGACTCTCAATTGTCCAGAAATGCGTAGGTATTCGTCTATACTCCTACGTGTACAGTAAATACAACAACAACAACAACAACAACAACAATAACTACACGCGTCTTCAACAAACTAGGTTATACGGCCCCAAATGCAACAACAATAACAAATACGCACAATACAGTGAACTCGAAACGACACTCCGATGGTGCGGGCTGGCGGGCGGGCGGTCGGCTGGTTGGGCGAACGGCGGACACGGAGAAAGGCATCTCTCAGGAGAACCGAGAACGAAAGATAAAACTACAAAACGCACGCACTCCCAATTATACGAAGCGAGCGCAGTGAATGTGGAGCATTCACACACGTATACGCATGCCGTTCGGACTACAATAAAAACAACATCCACCAACAACAACAACACAAAAACAACAGGAAAATGGTATGGTATGATTAAGTTGGTCTTACATATTACTTTAAATTGCATTGTCTTGTGGCGTGTTTTTTTGCAATCGACTCGTGTGTGAGGTTAGGATTTACGCGATGAATTTATATGTCGGGCTTTCATTTTTTGTTGGATTTGAATTTGGAGGAGGGGTCATGAAGGTATGGTGTTAAGGAGAACCTCTGATTTTGAATTCGAAATAAATCGTAAGACCTTACAAGTGTGATGTTTTCTTGATATGTGGAGATCACTTGTAGAGATGACTGTAATAACATTCGATTAATTGGTTAATTGATTATTCGATTATAATCATGTTTGGCCGAATGAATTATTTGTCGAATCACGATTGTCCGAACGGTACGATTGGCCGAATGATACAACTGGCCGAATTACAATTGGCCGAATTTAAAGGGAAAACAATCCAAAAAAAATTCGGCCATTTGGATATGTGAGCGGTTTGTGGTCTGTTAGAATGATAAAAGACGTCCCTTCGAGGAAGTAACGGAAATACTTAACTGAGG
>JAAAKO020012778.1:0-33482 GCA_010015015.2 Bolitophila cinerea
GTGTTTTGTATTTCTACAATGGATTTTTACTTAATTATTATTTGCAGTCTACCAAATAAATATTGCAAATTCATGCAGTTTCATTTAATAAAGAATGGAAACCGGTCGATCACGATGACGCAGCGAAATATACCCTATGTCTGCATATAGTATATGCTGGCGACATTACCTGAATTCTTAACTAACTCATTAAAAGGCACGTCTAGAACAAGATGGCTTCTCGATCCAATAACAATTTATGTTATGAAGAATTACTTATATAGTAAGAGTAGAGAATTATAAAAATGGTATTTAAAAAAATGCCGATTACTTCAAAATCTATAATGAAATTTTCAATATGTCGCTACCTTCCCGGCAAAACATCGTATCCAAAATTTTTCACTTTTTCATTTTATTTGTTTTTTTAAATCATTAATGTTCCTTATGTTTTGATAAAATAATAAATGTGCTTATTCATTTCTTTTTTCCGAGAAATTGATATTACATTTTATCGTATCTAAAATATTTTATATATTATCGGTTTTGTTGTCAGACGTTTTTCCGTTTTATTCAAAATTTACTTTTTGTTGGTTACGATGTTTTGCCGGTAAGTTATTGATGTATTTCCACAAAAAAATACTAATAATTAATAATACTACTTATATATGTTTATTAACACGCCAATAATGAAGTCATCCATTGTATAATTATATATTATGAACTGAGCACCTGTTTCAGACGTGTGTGGGTCGAATAATTGAAATATTACGTATACGCATTTCTTTAACCAACCCAAAACTTGCGAAAATATTAAAAATAATGTGCATTAAAAAAATATAATAAGCTTTCAATCAAACAGAAAATAGAGCAGAACAAAAAAATAATACCAAAGGTTGTGCGGTACGACCGGAGCCTGACTGTATCTACCATATATATATATAATTTGTAATAGTGGTGTGGAGAATTAATCTCAAGAGAATTATCGTCAAAGCGCACTGTGCATTATTGTCACCGTGCATTTTTCGTCAAAGCCAAATAAGAGAATTAGTGTCAGCAAAAAATTGAATTAATATTGACGATAATTCACAAACCTGTTTTGAATAAGGATCCCAAAATATTGCCTTAAATTTACTTGAGATTATTGCACAAGCCAGTAATGAATTAACGTCAAGTTTACTAGCGTCGTATTGCAAGCTGTCAAAAGTATTGTCTTAAATATTTAACTTTTTATTTAGCTATAAATAAGATACATAGTTTTTTTTATATATTTTGTAAATTTTGTAACATGTTTCATCGTTTTTTTTAGTTTTTTTTTTCTGTGAAGATTTTAACTATATTTTAAACATTCCGAATTATGCTACTATCGACAGTTGGTCTCAGTTGGCAACTGTCGCTGCTATCGACAATTGGTAACAGTTGACGACAGTTCATGTAATCACCCAAACTAATACCAAAATTTCAAAAGTAGCTATGCCTATCAATTCACCGCTTTAAGATTTGCGTAGAATTGGGGAAACTTCATTTTAAGGTTTTGTGGAGGAACTCTTTTTTTAAATAAATGATTCTCCTTAAATATTCCAATCAGGATTTTTGGCGTATGTTATAAAGAAATATATTCCTAGGAAAGGTTTATCCTCAAGACCCTTTAAACGAAGTTTCATCTGAATCCCAACGAGCATTAAGTTTGAGACATTCTGTAAAATAACATTCTGACAACAATGTAGATGTATGCCTATACGCATTTTTAGTTGTTGGTATAAACGGAATTTATGAAGCTAGGAAAATATGTTAGGTACTTTAAAAACTATGTGTATCTTTTATCTTTATAAAATAGTTTTGGTGACAGAAGAATGTCCAAAAAACACACATAAGCAACTACCTCTCATTAGAGGGTGAACAAATAAGGTCCAAACCCCTAATTGGTCAAAATGGGTTAAAATTAAAAAGACACTAAATTAAATATTTTTTTAAAAAACTATCTACTTCTTTACAGTTAACTCTTTGCTGTCTAAAAAGGAGTTAGGGGTGGTCAAAGTTGGTAACATATACCAAAAAACAAGTAGTTGAGAATTTATATGGAAAACATTGTTTTTAGGGTTGATTAATTTAAATACTAACATTTGATACTTAAAAAACTTCCGAACAAAAAAATACTTAACATTTGTGGCATATAAACTCAATCATGTTTAAAAAAAATCCCGAGTATATTTTATGCTCTTTCTCTAATTCTAATTCAACTGATTCAAACGAAATATCAGAAAATGTAAACTATGTGCGCTCCAAATACCATTGCACACGCAATATAATTAAAAGATGGCGCGCGCGGAATGCTTTAACTGTTTACCATGGCGCGTACACTAGTTCTACATGCTTCCCATAATCTACAGTCTACAATCTACAAATTCCATATATTATTATACATTCCCGATGTATAGCTTTTGCCTTGATTAAGCGCCGTGCCATCGACGAGAGATACCTAAAAGCGTTAAGCTTTCCGTTAAGCACACAGTCGTCATACGCAAGCATTATATCAATTACATGTAAACAGTCGCTTGTAATACACCGTTGTGGGAATGCGGTGAACGCGAGTGCTTAAATCATATGTATATAGGTTAGATATATTTTAGTAGATATACTATATAGTACTCCATCTACTACGCATAATACATATATATATATATATATAAACGATAAACACGTCGTCGTCGCCGAGCTTTTTGTGTGCCATAAAAATTACATGGCTTACGTGTGTCTACATACGAACGTGAAACTCGCTGTCGCTCTGTGTTTGTGTCTCTGTGTGTGTGTGTATATGCGCCGTCGCCGCTCGCTCTGTGTTTGCCATCAACTTGGATAATCAAATTTTCATCGGTTTCCCAAGTCTAAGCACGTCGCAGCATTTATTGTGAAATGGAAACAATAAACCATTCTCGTGCGCAAATATCAATGAGAGACACGATCCGGACGTGCGTTTCTAGCGGAATGCGGATGGATGATAAAAACACATTTTTGGCGCAAGCGCGCCCGCGCGAAGGGTTGTTTGCGATTCGGTAGGGTGTATATATGTATATATGTGTGAGAGCTTTTCTCCACGGTGTCGATGGTTTATTACGCTAAATTACAAATAAATCTGTAGAAATGCGGGATGTGTTTTATGTTTGTTTATTTTCGAATTTTGATAAATGAGCTAGTGTGTCTGGTGTTTGGGTTAGCTGCCTGTCTCTGTGTGTGTGCTTTATATTTATATATATATTTATATATATGTGTATTCGTGTGTGCGTGCAATGCATGCGCGCACGCACCGCGCATATTTTGCTTGTTTATAAATGTGCGCGCTGCTGTTACTGCGTACGGCAACACTAAATCATTAAGCTCATACATTTTTAATGGCCTCCCCCGACGCAACCACAGCGCAAAAGCGCACAGCTGGCTGTATTGCTGCGCCCCATTATTCACAGGGCGTAATATATTTAAATTGTGGCACAGGGGGAGCTTAGCGTCTGACAATTTTATACCTTTGCAAACGGTTCGCGCGATCTTCGCAAATTTATCGATGAACGCTTTTACACGGCGCTAAATCCGAAAATATAAGTTTGTTTTTAATTTGTTAATTATGAAAATTTGAAAGGTGCAATGGGGCATAACTCAAATACAAATATGAATATGGAAAAAAACAAAATAAATATGCTTGGTAATGCAACTGTTAAAAGGGTTTTACTTATGAAGCACAGGTACAAATGCTAGTCCCATACTAGATTTTTATATTAGATTGAAGATATGAAGATCACCCAAGAGTCATGAACATCTCCAGTTTCTAGGAGATGTTCATGACTCTTGAGTGATCTTCATATCTTTCGATAATACAAAACACAATTTTCAACATCTGGAAAAAGCAGATATGATGAATTACTATAAAAAAGGTTTTTTGGGAACAAAAACTTTTAATTATTGTGGAATACTGTTAGGTCTATGGGAATTACCGAAAATATTCAATCAGCTTGTGTGTAGAGTTTAAATGAGCTACATTTAACTTATAGCGGATTCAGGCCTGGAACCAACCTCTACATTATCATATACTGAACCCATAAAAGAAGTAGGAGAAGGTTTTTATTTCAAAAATGTTGTTCTGTTTATATATATAAAATAAAATATAATGCAATTGGTCCAGATGAAATTCCAATAAAGGTTTATCAAAATATTATTGCAAATAATATCAAATAGTATTTTGCACATCTTTAATACCATACTAACTTCATCAACTTTACCATCATCATGGAAAATAGCCAAAATAATACCAATACAGGAAAATGCTTCTCCAAGGAATAATTATGACTATCGCCCTATAGGAATTTTGCCAGCGTTATCAAAAGCATTTGAGACCACAGTGCGTTAACAAATAAATAGTTTTCTATTTACTTACAATATGTTATATCCTCCTCAGTCGGGTTTTGGAACTTCTTATAGCACAATTACTTCCCTCTTAAGTATAACTAATGATATTTGTTTGAAGCTAGATATAAAAAATATAAATCACCTGTTTTTCTAGACTTCAAAAAAGAATTTAACAATGTCAATCACCAAATACTATACAATAAATTTCGACTCAATTTCAATTTCTCAAATATTTCATTGAATATTGTCAAGTCATATTTGGAAAAAAGGAATGTGTCCCTCAGGGTTAGTGAATCACCCAAGAATGCAAATGAAATGATAACCTTGGCAAATGAAGATATTACCAGAATTTCATCGTGGTCAATTGAAAACAAACTGCACCTTAATCCTCTAAAAACAAAATCCAGTATAATTGCTAAAATGATTTAATAATGAAAAGCATGTGGATTAGTCATTATGGTTCATTTTAAAATGAATACAAAATTAATATACAATACTCATAGACTATCAGCGGAGAATTTGTTTTAAAATTAGTTACTTGTTAAACATTGAAATGATACTTATGTATTTGTACTTTATTATTTTATATTATTGGTAAGTACAAATTATGTAATAAATAAATAAATAAATTTAATAAAAAACATTTATAGCACGATTTTTGGCCATTTCAATTCTCATGAAAGCAAATGGCCTAGTGTTATTATTATATTTTTTCACAACAGGGTTTTTTCTGCTTTTCTTAAATAAAGTAATAATCCATTAAACCCAGAGATGATTGCAATTTTAATGTATAAATAAAATATATATTTGTGAAGGTGAACAACTTAAATATACTTAATATTGGCTATTCGGTTAGATACCTTACTAAAGATTGTGGTTGAAATTTAATCAAATAGCATTTTAAAATTTCAACTAAATGAATGTCGCAAGAAATTGCAATAAGATATATTAGGCATACTAATATGCTAATTAGCACTACATTAATATTTATTTAACCCTTAAATGCATGAAATCGCTAATTTAGAAAAATTAAGAAATATAAAAACGTATACGTATAGGTATCGTTATTACGAATAAAAAATGAAAAATGCGCCCTTTCCTAAAATTGGAGAAAATCATTAAACAAAAAAATGTTAATGCATATTAAAATGCATATAAAAAAACATTATTGAATAAGTGTTTTTAACTCCTTTTTATGACATTTATGAATTTTATGACAATCTATGGCATATTTAAATGTTTAATTTTATGACTTATTTCTTTTGAATGCATTATAGACTAAAACAATTATGATTCTTTTATAATTATAGTTTAATTTATATTGTTTTGCTTTATCTAAGGCCTAATCCCAACTATAAATGCAAGCAGCGAGGAGGCGAAGGATGTCTAACAGATTATATAAAAAAAACATATTGTAATTAATAAAGCCCGATAATGAAAACTAAACGATCCTTCGAGGACGACGTTGCTAGCTCACAAGCTAGCGCAAACTGCAAACAATTTCGGAAAACAGAAACATATCAACGCATATAAATATATATTACTATATATATTATATATATATAGTAATATAGTGAATGGAGAGTTTTATATCATATAGACAGATAAATGAAAGCTATATATAGAAAAAAGTTGTTTTTGGGGCATAGCGTTAGTTGTTTAGTTAGTTGGTCGCAGCACACAAATTTATTATGCGAAAATGAAACTTTTTAAAACCAAACTATAGGTTTTTTTTCAAAAAAATATTGTTTATTTTGTGAGAGTTCGTTTGACGATGAAAACCATGTGTATAGGGATTGTCCACGAGTGCAGGGTGAACAAAACACCAGAACCATTAAAATTGTCCGGTAATGAGAAAACTCATTAACACATAAATGTAGTATATATCAGTATCCTATTAATTGGGAAGAGATTATAAACATTATTCTCGGCATAATAATATTTTATGTGCACAGTATCGAAAATTGAAAAATTTTAATTAATACTAATAATAATAACACATAAAAAATACATTTGATTTATTGGCACACAATGTATTTATTTAATGAACAAAATCCAATATATCAACACTTCCATTTATTTAATGAAGCACTTTCGGAATATATGCATAATATTAGTTCACATATATATTTATATTCGTTTACTTCATCATATAAACATTCTCAACCCTGTCCCTTCGTCCCGTTTGTGCCCGGTTTCTATACACTTCTCGCATGAATAATATGGCAATTCATCTATTTATATTCGGACGATGTTTTGGAAAGCAAACCTTTGATCATTGACGGATGAAATTATTCAAAAAGTCATGTGTGTGTATTTGATTCATATATATATACTCGTATGTTATCCGTATATATAAACATATATGTATATATATAAATGATATCTGTCTGCACAGTCTCCGTGTTCGTTGATGGGCAGCAGCAGCTTTTCCTATTCAAATGACCGAAATTACTAATGGAACACATTTTCCGTATAAAAGTCGATTGCGAAATTGAATGGTGTGCGCGCGCGCAAGCAGACAATTTGCACACATACACAGGCACACACACATAAATACATAGTAGATGTATGCATAAGTAAATGGAGCTATATATGTATATTGTACAATGTGCATACATATACATCTACTAACTCGTATATGTGTTTGCATTTACAGTGAAAATCTATGGTGAAATGATGGGTAATTCGCATCACAAGTTAAGTACACAAATTAAATATAGAATACGTGTACTGATGTACATATGTATATGTATATATGTATGTATGTGTTTGTATTTGATGGAAACCTTACTAAGCATAGAACATAGTGCATATTTATAGTATAATTATATAAGTTTAATATAGACACAAGGTATACCGTCCAATACATCAACATTTCCATTATAGTATATTTAGCATTTCGAAATTACAGTCGGTTTTCTAGAAAATCAGTAGTAAATTAGTAGTATGTACGGTGAATTTTGGGCATGATAGATGAGCAAAATGGCATATACGGGTTATTGTTTATGTTTCTTTTTATACCAATTATTTATTTAAATGATATGTATAAATTTATCCTTTTCATGTATATGTCAATTACATTCTGAATAGTAAACGGGAAAACAAAGTTTCGTCATTATCGTACGTAAGAAAACGCTGGAATTTTAACCAATAAATCATAAATTTGGTACTTTTACCACTTAGGGCGTATATTCTGCTCGTGATCTAAAGCTAAATTATTGCAAGCAGCAACTTTTGTTGTCAAAAGCTTGTGGTTAAAGCTTTAACCGCTTTTCCTGTAAATATAGTACAGCGGTTCCCAAACTGTGGTTCGTGACCCGCGAAGGTTTGGAGAGACTTGCCAAATTTCCGCAAAAAACGATTTCTAGATAAAAAAAAACTCAAAAAAAAATCTGAAAAACGACTACCATTGTTGTTATTATTGCTTTCGATTCCAAAATGAAAATCAGTCAAATTAATTTGAAAAAGGTCGACATGTTTCCATGTACAATTGTTTTTTAAATAAATAAAAAACAGTATGTACGAGCGTTCCGTAAATTAAAAAAAAAATATGCCAACATTTTAAAAAGGCCCTATGTGTCAATTATACATTTATTGGGATTTGGACCCTTTTATTAGGACAGGGTCAGCTCCAGTTGCATGGCATACCTTTTTTGGCAATTTAAACATTAGTTTGTGATCGGCTGACTTTTACAAAATTTAACATTTTGACCATACGGTGGGCAAAAATAATAGGATTTACCCCTTTCCCTCACTCTATTGAGAAACAACATATTATAAAAGGAGAATATATGAAAAATAAAACTAAAAATAGTTTTTAATTTAAATATAAATTAACAAAAATGTTTTTGCCGTTTAGGTGAACATTTTCTTAAGTTAATTTTCTTGTATTTTTTAATTTAATTTTAAATTTCTAGCAAGATTCCAGGCGAATTTCTTTTTTTCAAATTTATCAATCTAATTATATTTATTGCATCATTTTATTATTTTTATGTAATCTTTTTTTCGGACTCTTTGTCTGCGATTATGTAAGCCAAATACGTTATGCTCGCATTTCGCACAAACTTAAAATTATTTGTTTGTTAATTTGGATTATATTTTTGTGGTACTTTAATATTTAAATATTTAAAAAATTGAATTCGATAGAAAAAAACAGCTATTTAAGTAATTTAGAGGCAATGAATCAAAAAACCGCTGTAATAAATGGTACCTGGCTCACCTGCTGAGACATATAGTATTCGAAAAAATCAAAAAATAGCTAATAGACAAACTTCATGAAAAAATATAAAAAAAACTCGTCGAAATAAAAACGTAATCATGCAATTAGAGGTAACAAGCAAAAGCTTCACTTAAAGTCATATAGAGGTAATATATAACACTATAGAAGGCAAATTCAGAAGACAAAAAAAATATTATTATCATCCAAGGCCGTAGCTATTGATTTCGATTGATTATTTACGAAATATGCCTCTTTCATTTTTTTGTTAGATTTAACTTTGTATGATTTGTTTCGTATCTTTACGTAATAATATAATATAATAATAATATAATATAATAATAATATAATATAATAATAATTTAATATAATAATAATTTAATATAATAATAATTATACCATTATATTCTCGCATCGTCGAGAAAATACGATTTAAAAATGTTTTCTTTGTTTTATTAGTCCGAGAAAAGAAATAGTTTATAAGCTTTAATACATTACCTATTCTCACTGAATATCCTTTATAAAATCCCACGTTATTGATTGATTTCTTTCTTGTTTTTTAAAACTCAAACTCAAACTTATTTATTTCTTATAATAGTTATTGTATCTATATTAAAAAAAAGTTTGAGAAAAAATCCTAACTCCTCGAATTTGCATTGTTTCTAAGTCTCTCTACAGAAATAGTGTGGCCATTATTTGTACCGGGAAGAGAATACATGCTTCTAAAGAGAGTTAAAAGTTTAAATTAAAGTAGACGGAGTGTCCAATACCACATCTCTTTGGATCCTTTAATATCCAACTAAATTACTATTCAATGAATTGCTATATTCACCTAATTTCTATTGATTGAAATATTGAATAGATCTTTATTTCATTAAGACACTTTGATTCTACTAATTTTTCACTTATGTCCTTATTTTCAATGATTATTGAGGAAGATTGCATATTTATCATTATGACCTTTTTAAATCTTTTTTTTGTTCCAGTTCC
Organism: Bolitophila cinerea; assembly: GCA_010015015.2. Lineage (NCBI taxonomy): Eukaryota > Metazoa > Arthropoda > Insecta > Diptera > Mycetophilidae > Bolitophila > Bolitophila cinerea. Next base: position 9,581 of record JAAAKO020012778.1, read on the forward strand.
ACTTATTATATCCAGCACAAGCACAAAGATTTGTTTGCACAAAACATAGAAACAAATAATACAAAAATAATTTCAAAAATATTTTCTTTTTATAGAAACAGAGAAAAATATTTTGTTTTGTGTAAAACAAACTATTTGCTTACATGAAAAAATAAATAAATATTTTTCAATAATCCAGAAACCCAAAATCTTGAAAACGCTGGACAATAAAATGTTATTCGTAATTCCCTCATGTTTGTTTGTTTCTTTAGCACAGGATTTTGAATAGAAAGAACAAAACAACCTATAATTATATTCATATTCATTACATTCATATTTGAAAGGTTTATTTTAAAGATATAAAAATTATGATAATGATTTAACGTTGCATTATTATAAACAAAAAAACAGATAAAAATGTTTTTGAATAATTAAATAAAAAATATAAAACCTTTGTTTTTAAAACAAACACAAATAAATGCATAATGCAAAAAAAATAAACAATGCGCATTGTATAATACGAGCTGAAGCCATAGACTTGATTATATAAATCCGTAATTAATCCATCCAAAGATTTACCTCAAGTGAGCTCACACCTCTTTCCTAAATCGGCTTTATATAAAATTAAACATTCATAATATAATGATAGCATCTGTGCGTTGCGCGCCTGCGTTTAATTCTGGTATACCTTTATTTCCACGAGCGAATAATATTATTTTCATTTAATATTATAGAGTTTAATTTATGAATTACACAGAAATAAACGTGCGCGCATATGTATATACATACAAATATTATATAAGATATAAAATATGCGAGCATAATTTCAGTTAAATAAAGAATTTAGTGTATTTTTATGTTTTTTACCTTAATTTAATTGTTAATATTATAATAATATTTATATTACTTTGTGAGTGAACAAATCCGTGCTAATCGTGCACATTTTGTATTTTACACAACCATAAATACATTTTCTTTATTCTTTATACTCTTTGACAATGACCTGCCAGTCGCAGATGCTAGTGCTTAAATCTAAACGTTCACACACGCAAATATAGGTAAGTATCCTATACATGCATTTATACACATACATATATGCATCTATAACATATAATATATGTTCGTATATATACATACAACCGCAGTGACATTCAAAGCCATATTCTCTTCTCAACATTTTCGCATAAGTATTCAAAATGCATAAACGAAAAAGCTTCCAGCACTTTGTGAAATTCAGCATTATGGAAAGGAGTAAAATATATTATACTCATCCTACTTTATGCATTATACAAGAATGAATATACATTCAAATACATACATATACACACTTTCACCGTACGTACAAGCCAATGGGTAGTGTATAGTATATGTACACGAATACAGAATTACGCCCCGGGTTAAAGGTGCTCTGATGCGGTAGCCCGTTTTGTTTCGGGCACTTTATGCATATGTTTATATACAATACGTACATATATGTGCTTGTGCGTATATTGTGTATATGGCCGATAAATACGTTTCGAGAGGTTGAAATAGGCATATGGTATACAACCCACAAATTATCGCTCGATGACTAAGGGCGATACAGGAGCATGTGGAACTGATATGCTGCTACTGTCAAGAATCTCTAAAGTTTAAGATACAAAGTATTATAGTCAAATCTCAATGTACGATTAAAAAATGTATAATCATGACCTACCTAAATCTAGGAATATGCTTTATAATGAAAGGCGAAGAAAAAATCATTTCTCAAAATCAAATCAATTTATTCTAGGTTCATCTAAAATAATACATTATTAATCAATTATGACCGAAATGGACTTAACGCTAAGCCATTGTCATGATATTTTTCCTGGCATTTTTTTTAAATTTGCAGTAATTACCTTTCCCGCACATCCAAAATGATTTAAAATATTATCATTTAAGATCTAATTTCTAAATCGAAAAAAAAATAATCGAATATAGGTCCAAATAGGATCAAATAATGTGGATAAGACCCTATTTCATATTTTTACAGGATTGATAGTATTTTTATTGTTAGTATTGCTATCAAAAATGTTCCCCAATAGATGCTCAGGATAAGAAATTACTATAACCATATACCCTATAAAAAACTAAACTTTATGTTTTGTTTTTTCATCTCATTATTAAGGATTCGGTCTTCAACTATAAATATCATAATAGGATTTCTTGGAAAGTACTTATTTTGGTTGAAAAGGAACAAGAGTTTTTAATATTTTTATAGGAAGCATAAGATAAGGTAAGTACAACAAATATTTATCGTTTTCGTTAAAAATACACTACAAATTTCACTAATATATTTTATCTCAGACTAGACTACTTATTCTTCAAAATGTAAACATGTAAACTCATATTGATAGTATATTTAACTACATAAAAAATCCAAAATATAACATATTTAAAAATTGATAAATATATTAAAAAACAGTTTTTTTTTAAATGTAATACAACAAAATCAAAAACATGCAAAATAAACAACCAAAAATACAATAAAAGTGTATTAAAAATGATCATTAGCATGATTTGAATAAAAAAAAACATATGTGATATGTGATATATTATAGTATTATTTTTTCTTGCTTAAATATCAAAGTTTTCTTTTTATAATTGTAGTCCATTTTTTGTGAAAATACCCTAAAATCGTTTTAAAAGGTGACCAAAGAGAAAGAGAGGATTATTTTGCACAACAATTCTTAGCATTAGGAAAATAACATACAATTTAGTGCTTAGTTGTGCGAATTAGAAACCAAAACCATATTCATGATTAAACCATCAAATTATAAATATCATAAAAATTAGAGGTTACATAGATGATATTTAGCCTAAAATTTTGTACAGCAAAAGGACTTTAACAAAAACGTTTTATGAAGATTTTAATGCTCATGTATTAGCTTTTAAAGACTGCATTCAAATCAATTATGAAAAATAAAAATATCTTCAGTTTTAAGGTAATTTAGTTTGTAATGGACCGCTGAGAAAGCAATGACTAGTAATACCTAATACCATCCACAAACAATTGTCAACATTTATGGAAAGTAAGAGTGAGTTTGGCAAGTTATTTATAAAGATGGAAAAACGTAGTGATTCTATGGAAGTCCAATGAACAATTTAGATTTGCGATTTCATTTTTAAGAAAAAATTAGAGGGTATTATAGACCGAAAACTTGTTAAAATCAAAACAATGCTTTCTAGTAATTTGCTGAATCGTCTTTTTAATATTTACATCAAAAACATTGACAAAAGCTAACAATAGCACAATATACAAATACCAACTGAATTATGTTAATGATATCTTTTTAAAAAAAATCCAAATTAAGAAATTATAAATAAGAGTTATAAAAGCATTTTATTGAAGACGAGGAATTCCATCCAGTCCAACAGGTCTGTGTATTTAATCGTAGTTTCCGTAATTTTTATTTTTAAGATAAATTGTTGAAAATTTAGAAAGGTGGCTATTAAACTCACCAAAAAAATAGTATTCAGAGGAGAGAATTTTGTCTAGGGTTGAAACAGTACAAATTAGGCTTTTAAACTAACAAAAAAAAAATTCAGAGGAGTGATTTGTTTTAGGGTTGGATTATGTTACAAAAATAAAACAATTTGTTTTGTTTTTTGTTATTATTTTAAACTACAAAATAATCTAATTATTTTTTGCAAATCAATTTTAGTGGTTGAAAAATCATTTTATTTTTTATATTTTTTTAAATTTTTGAAAACAATTTTCAAAAAAAAACAAACATACTTTTAACATCAGTTTCCAAGGTTTCTAAAATTTTTCTTTGTCTATATTTAATTTTAAGATGATTTTAAAAATCCTGAAATTGTATCTCATTCATCCCATTTAACATGAGTAGCTATACTGAGATTATAAAACTTGGGAATTGTTCGTCGATGTATTTTGCTATTATTATTTTGATAATATATTTATTAAATTTAAGTTTTTTTCTAAAAAAAATAACAATAACATTTTGTATGTTTACTTTAGTTTACAGAATTTTGTTAATATAACAAGTTGCTTATTTTTCGAGCTATCAACATACTCAAATGGGCGTGATTTTTAAAGCATATTTTAAAAAAAAAAGTTTTTTAATAAACCAAGAAGTTTTTTTTTTGTTTTTTCGTGATTATTGTACAAAAACACAATTTTGCTTAAGACAAAGTCACAATTCCTCCCCTGGACTTTATTAGAAGAATATATTTAGACATAAATACGCTCGTAAATATCAACTCACCTCATATTAGTGAATAATTACATAAATTGAGACACAAAACCAGCACCACATTGATTGATCTGTATGCTGTCTACGATTAACCCTCCCATTTGCTGTGCGGGACAACCACATGTTTTTCCCGAAATCATTAACTAAACGCATCTGAAAGGCATTCAGTCACGCGCTGACCCAATGAAGCCCCATCTAAAGCCTAATCGCGAGCTCATCTAATATATTATATATTTATGTATAATGTATAATTGTATATACATGCATATAACGTGTCGCGAGCACCAAACGACATCAAGTACTTGCTGTTCTGATAATCACTTTATTTCATGATGTTCTTCTATATATAATATGAGACCCAGTGTTTAATGAGCATACTATAATATATATAAATATACTCGGTCTTTGGTATATTCACAAATGTTTGACGTTGTAGTGTGGTTGTGCGCTTACCTATGTAATTTACTATTATGACAAACACACGCCAATATATATGGCTTTATATCCATATATTTATAAATATATATACATATATAGACAATCCATATATATATAACGTCATGTTCACTGTTCATACCGCCCAATAATAAGCCTAATTGATAGCCTACGCATAAATAATCAAAAGTACATTAAATGCGTGTATATACAAATACATATATTTAGTGTGTATGTATACTGTATTTATATAAATTGTATGTGTATACACTTGCTCACGTAAATAATGTGCATAACAAATGCGTTAATGTAGGCTTAAGTTGTTTATGCGCATATATATATATGTAATGTATCGTATATGTATTTATAGATACATAAACGGCACACGCGAGTATATCGGATAAATTGATTACGGAAAGTAATTGAATGAGGTGCTTTCAGTTGAGCGGTGCGCTCGAGCTCGTGTTCTCATAATCACTCCAATAAAATAGATACTCAGTGCGCGCACAGGTGATACACGAAGCAATGCAAACACGCGCTGGGGTGCGCTTTAAGGGTGTTTGTTCAGTAAAATCGGCGAGTAAAGGAAATGTACATAAGAAACTAAATGACACAATACAAATTTAGAGACTAAATACGAAAAACGGGTATACAAAAACAAAACAAAGGGGTGATTAGTGGAATGATTGTCCGCGACGTAAGTTTTAATGATTGGTACCCTTAAAAAAACACTTAATTATTTGTCGTATTATATAGTATAGTTAATATATAATGTAATATAAATTACAGATCTCAGAAAAAGATATCGTAATATTATATGTAAGTATACAATTAAATTATATATTATAAGATATTACACCGACAGTATAATACGCACGCACGCGGTGCGATTCAACGATTACGACACTCTCTTCGGGCACAAATCATAAAAGCGCTTATACGTAGACTCCACTGAGCACATATTTATAATTAAAAGCTCGCGCGCAGCTCACATTAAATCGAGCTTTGGCTCGGCTTAAGTTCTGCATTGCTCAGCGTGTACCACAGACACACACGCATACACATTCATTCATTCATATATATATATACTCATATAAAAAGTAGGCAACGCGCTGCGTTCGCGTTGGCTCGTGCGCACATCGCGATTGCTATACATACGCGCGCAGCAGACATAGGATCTGATAAAATTTTATTGGCTAAAATTTAAATTAAATTTGAATATAAGCCATTAAAAACGTTCGTATAATTACAATTTATTTTCTAGCCATTTGTGCATTTTATGTGAATGTGTGTGTGTGTGCAAGTTAGCTGTGGAACTGCGCGCGCGGCGAAATAAATGCCCGGGTATAATATAATATTTGGTGTGTTTGCAGGAAATGTTTAAGCTGTAAAATGTGTGCCTTGCAGGTATTTTGTGGATTCACGATACTTCTGAAGTGAGCGCAGCGCATTAACGTTATAAATGGACGGTGTAATATATATGTGTAGAAACGTAAGCCGCATGAGCAGCGTTGCACAATCGACATTAAATTAAGTTTAATATTTTGCTTTTCATTTTAAGTGGGGCGTGCAGCATTATTGTGCGTACACGTATGTTGTACTTTTAGAGTGCATTTTGTGCAATGTTTTCGTACGATATACGATATCGTTGAAACGTTTTTTTCTAAAACTTTTTATTGAGATTTTGAAAGAGGAATACATTTATTGATTTTTTTTGTTAACAAACCCAACTAACAATTATTGTATAAAAATTAGTCTAAATTACCAAAAAATAGCTTTGTTTATAGCTATTTAGCTATAATGACAAAAAAAATGTATAGAAATACATCATTCTTACTAATTTGGCGAAAAATTTGGAGACTATATAGTAGTCTGGTGTGAAAATACAAATTAGGGAATTTCGAAACGCCTTAGGGCGCAAAAGATGGGTAAAAAATTAAAAAATGTTGGCACATTCTTAGTTTTTTTTTTGTTTTACAAGTCTTCAGTTGCACTTTGAGAGATATGATGGACTATTGAAATATTCTTTATAATATATTAAATTTATTTCAATTTTTTTTAAATATTATTCAATTTTGAAAAATATTACACATTTTTTCTTTATTATGGCTCATGCCATTGGCATTGCCGAAACTAATCGAAAAATATCCCGATCCCAATACAATTTTTTTACAATATGTCTGACTTTATAAAATAAATGAAAAATGTGTCCAAATACGTAACAAACATTTATTTAATGTATCAATAAATAGTCATGGTAAAAAAAAATTCATTGGATTATTAATACATAAGCACAATAATTTAAACAAAAAAAACAAAACATTATGATCATCTCTGATTACAAATACATTCAATAAAAACGAGAAGAGTTATACAAATCGTATTGTACATTTATACATAAAGTTAAAAATTTAAATTACAATATCTTAAAAATATCGCCATGTTTAATCTTCTTATCCTGAGTGTATCGTGTAATAATATTGCAATCGTGTAATCGATATAGTTGAATACACACAACGTAACACTCATCTAATTACCGCATACTTTGCGAACGTGCCGCATATATACTTACTATTGAAACTTTGTTGCCGCAAGAAAACTATACTGTTGTAATCTATTTTAAGTATGTATATATTGTGAACTACTACTACTACTACTACTACTACTCTCTTAAATGTTTACTAAACTATTTAAATAATTCTTGAGCACAGTTCGGGAAACGTAAACTATGTTGTATAAGGCGCACTCGCACTTCTTCACACACACACACACATAGCGCAGTAAAACTCACACTACTCACTCAAATAGTGAGACACAGTGATATTGTATATCCGTATTTCAAATACGGTCTGCATACGAGTACAATATATAGTACATATTGTATAATACAAGTATATATTACAAAGGTAAGTGCGCGCACTGCGTACCCCGTACTGCCGGAAGGATTTATTGAGAACAAACCCTAATTGAAAAACTTTTAACGGTACCTCCGTGTATTTTATAATATCTGCTCTGCTGATGTGTGTGCAATAGTTGTCTATGAAAAGGGATATACATAAAAGTATATATATGAACTATATAGAGTATTATATAATACATTTTATATAGTTGATACTTCAATAATAGACTTCGAAGAACTAACATGGCAGTGCAAAAATGTGTGCACAGCATTTATAATATATAATATACCTCTACTATACATTTATATAGTGATACAGATGGGCGCTTATGAGTGTGTGTGTGTGAGTGTTTTGAACGCTAAGCCGATTATTTTGGCGACGAAAATTGGGAGCTCTATCCTCTATACAACTTTGTTTATGCTCGCGGTTATGCATGTTCTCTGTATGTGTGTGTGTGTGTTTTGGAAATACCTCGCGGCTTATTTCCCGCATAAAGATTTGCATATATTTCAAGCGGCAGCGGGCGCATAAACGTACAAAAATGGTGGAATATTTTAGAATAATATTTGCATTTCCTGTTTCCTTATTCCACCCGCGCGCCACTAGGCCTGCCAAGCCTCGCCGTTGATGCCAACGCAACCGCTTTTGAGACAATATTTGGTCGTGTGTGAGTATATGTATTTTTTATTAGGTGCATAAGACTGATCGTGTGTTTGTGTGTGTGTGTGTTTACGCTTGTGTCTTACTAAACATGATAGTTACTATATTTAATTTTTAAGTTACGTAGATATTCAGCACACAATAAAATGTCGCACACGCCATATGACAAACTTTTGCATAACTGCACGAGCGTTTGTCTTTAGGAAGGAATTTTAATAGTTATATTTACAATATATTGCATAATGTTATTTAATACACCTATGGTAAAGCATAGAATATGAATAAATTAAAATATAAAAGTTAGACGTGCCCCAAATATTATTACCATCATTTGGCTTGCATTATAAGCACAAAGAAATAATAATTTACAATCCACAATTTCAAGAAGAAGTTTTATCATTTTTAATATCAATAGCGTTTTCTTTAGGAATTATTTTTTAATCATGATATCCGATGTGCATATCAGAAAAAAGAGTCGACAAAAATCGTCTGAGACGGCCGAAACGCAAAACTTTGGGGGCGATTATGATTAAAAACTTTTTAAAATTGTATCTCATACGTGTTTTTTAACATGAGCTGCCATGGTTTCTAAACTCTTAGAAATTAGCAATTATTTGAGGATGAATTTCTTCCTTTTTCATCTTTTTAAGGTATGGTTTTAAGTTTTAACAATGTATCAATTTTAAGTACTTCAAGAAAAGATGGATTTCTTAGTAAACGGTATGAAAATCTCCCATATTTTATTTACAATTTTCATATTGAATTCATCTTTTTATGAGATAAAGTTTATACCTTAAAATGAAAAATATTGAGTCTAAAAAAAGATGATAATCTTCCTTTTTATGGTACAAATGTTAGACATTATGTTTTGAAATATATAACTAACGACCGTATGATTCGCTAGAGATTTCCATGGCAACCACAATAACCTTTAAGGATTAATCACAAAAGAAAATCAATTTGGACGGTCTACAATGTTTTCAATATACATATAACATAAATATTTTTTATGTATGTAAATTATATATTTTAAAAATTCAAAAAAAAATATAAATACAAAATATAGACAATTTTTATTTGTGATTTGTCTCAAAAGTTATTGTGGATGCCATGATGTCATTTTGTACGTTTCAAAATATATACATATCTTTCTTTTTAAGTAATATTTTTATCATTTCTATAGTTAGAAAATCTTCCACTCACGGTATGATTTTGGTTATTTTTGAGTAAGGTAATCAATCCTTTTTTAAATTCATCAAAATTCACCAAATTCATCAAAAATTGCCAAAAATCAATTTTTGCATTGCTTTAATGTAATATAAAAACTACTATGTTTTAAAATTAGAAATCATAATCGCACCTATTGTTCATGTAACAATGTTATCAATTACCCTAAAAATTATAATATTTTATTATATTTATTATCGTAAATACCAAATTGCATAATTACAATATAACTTTTTAAAAAAATAGGATTGGACATAAAACACAAAATTCTTCTTTTGTTGTTTAGACCATCTCCATCGATTTTGATCAGCTCCGATTTTAGGAATAAATATTAACGTTATATGGACAATGCTTTTCAAGTTGATTATAGGGTGTCCCAATAAGAGTTCCCGATTTAAATTTGGCGCCATTTTTTCTGGGCAAGCGGCAGCTCTGAAATTTGACGCCTCAATGGTCAAATGGTAGTCCAAATCTCAAAAGTCAGCTCCAGAATGTTAGTAATAATATGTTTGGTCACATATACTATGTAAATCTGCAATCTCCCATAATCTTTTTTTAATTGTTAGAAGAGGTCGTTAGCCGCCATCTTGAATGTATTGTGATTTTAAGAAATGTCTTTCTCCGCATTATTATTAAAATTAATTATTAAAATGCTAACTTCAGAAATGAATCTGTACGCGATTTAAAAAAATATGACTATTGGACATTTTCCACTGAGAAATAACATCTGCGCAACAAAAATTCAGGAATGAGGAAGACGACGACAACGGCAATTTCTAGTCAAACATGTGTCGTCAGATAGTCATGAATAACTGTTTCCAACTCAATAATCCACTAGAAAACGCAATGTGCGTTGATTTAGAATCTATATTAACTTGGGAATTGTTACTTTTAAGTTGATAAGCTAATCAAATCGCCAGCTTACTTGAGCGTCATGAGGAAAAATACCTCCCACGATTTATTCTGAGAGATTACTTGAGAGCAATACTTGCTTAGGATTCTTAGTCGTTTAAGGCGTAAAACGAGATTGTCCCGGATTTGTACGATTTGTTCCGGTGTCCTGAAGAAGGTCTTATAATTGAATGATTTGTTCCAGTTACATCCAATTTAACTATTGTTATAAATACTATACAAATACAAAAATGTTTAAATAAAATTAAAAAATGCCTGCAAAATACAAATATAAATATAATATATATAAAAATATAATATAAAAATAAATATAAAAAATAATTGTTTTGGTGGTAAACAAATGTTTTGATATTACATTTATAAAGTGTCTTTTAAAAGTAGGGGAGACCGGGCAAGTTGAAACACGAGGTAAGTTGAACCATTGGGGTTTTCCCGAAAACCATAAGGATGAGTCAATTGTGTTGTTGTCACTTGTCGGCAAAATTTCTTTGAGCTCGGGCTTGTGTTGCAACAGCAAAACACAAAATGTTTTTTGCTTTACAAATTTAAAATATAACATTAGTAATTTGCTTACAGTTTAAAATAATTAAATCATGTGACAAATAAAATATTTGTAACAACTTACCTTGGGGTGAACGGGGTAAGTAGTAATATAAACACTACTAAAAAAAAATCGTCGTGATGGAAATATTCGCAAATATGTTTTTTAATATTGTACCAATGAACTATAACCATTCAAAATATATATAAAAAACATATTCAAAATTAAAAATATATTAAATTTAATCGGGCGAATTTTGTGGTCATGTAAATATTTCAATACATGTGATAATTTTTATCACTTAATATACATAGATTAAACTGCTATTATTTCATTAGTATTATAAGTATAAGTTGAAACAACAATAAAACATTTGAATGTATCCTATTTTATTTATTTTCCCAGATTTGAATGTAAGAAACCTGATAACCCATAATAAATTATAGTTTTAAATGCGAAAGCACACAATTGGGAACATTCATGACAATTCATCATTCATGGTAATAATCTTTTTTTTTATTTTGAACTTACAAGTAAATACTTTTATAACTATCTACAAATTTAAGTAAAATAACACGTTAATACACAATACAATACATTTTTACAAAAGATATACTTTTCATGAAATACACTCAAATGGTATAATAAAAAGGTGGAAATATTCGCTATAAACATAATCGCGTTAGTATAAACTTAAATGCGCAATGCACAATGACAAAAGTAAACGCTAAGTTACCGCCAAAATATAAATATAAATTTACAGCTTGCAGCTAAATTTAGCGAGGACACGATATCATATTTACATTTATGGTTTTATAGTATCACAGAATTTTCCGACTATATTTTCATTCATGATCCATGCTAATGATTTTAGCTAATATTTGAACCATGATTTAAGGATATATGCAAATGCATGCATTCCATGAAAAGGAATATTAGCCCGTAGATGAAGAAAATTAGAATACAAATTAAATACAAGTTGGTATGTGAGTAAATGCACGATAAGTTTTCAGCAAACATGTTATTCACCTCAGAACCGTAAATGCATTTAAATTGAATGTACTGTTTGTATTAAATCAGTGCTTTTTCTTAAAATTTATTTTAAAACAATATTTTGTATTATAAACATTTTTAGAGTTATGAATAAAGTGCGATAATCCATTTTTGACTCCAAAACATTATATTCTAGGCTGTATAGCATTTTATTTTAAAATAGCCTCTGCAATTGCGCACCACATTTCATAATTGTTTTTTTTTTTCAAAATTCATCATATTTACAATATACTTTCCACTTTAATGTTATACAAAATCTTCGTCCTTGATAACATCCAAAAGCTTCAAATATTGGAATTCTTCGCACTAAATACATCACTTATAAGCAAATATTTTAACCATTTGTTTAGAATGTCATAAACAATGCTGTTAAACAAGTGAGTTTTCATCCAATATTCCAATACTCAATACTGTGACTTGGATTGCGTCCGTACTAAAAGTTGCTCAGCGGAACTTGCGAAGATTGCCGATAGAGGGCACCATACTCATAATAGGAAGCGTGTCTTAGCTTAAAAAAAGTGAGCAATTCTGCGCAACGACTACAGCTGTTAAACAGAGAGGGCGCAGATATAGTTTGTTATATTCTAAAAGCTCAAATTTCGAAATTTGAAAAAGCTTTCAGGACAAATACAATTGGACGTTTGCAAACGTTATCAAATATGTTTGTAAGGGCGGTAGAGCAGCATGGTGACGAGCAGAGTTTTGAGCCAAGACATCTCCGCCAAACACATTAAATTACAAGCATTAGGCACATATGTTACTAGCGCCAATTGCAATTTTCAGATGATGAATTGTGAGCCAACTATATGACGAAGCAATGTCACTGTCGCCATATCTTTATGAATGAGCGGTAATGTCAGACAAATACTTTTCTTTTAAAAGTTAAATGATATTCTTGTTTTTGCTAGTCTTTTGCTTGTTTTTTGCTTGTTTTTTGTTTATTTTTTGCTTCGCAAAATTTAGATTTAGACCAAATTTTTACATACGCCGCTTTTGTAATAAATGCCTCTTCTCCTTCAATAAGTCGTGTTATTTATCCAATAAATAGCTGTATAGTATTGCCCCGTGATCGTTCTTCCCGTCTGCAAAAAGTCGATGTGTGTAGTGGTTGATCTATGTTTCGTCCACGGTCACGGAATGGTAAAAAATCTTTTGGATTACGTTGCAACAGGGCCAAACTCTCATTCGAAGTGGACATACGATTTCGTCTTATGTCCATAGTCAGCAAACGCGGCATCTACCGCGCCGATATTTTGCGCACGTTCATATGAGATGCCCCATGGTCTCTTCTATTTTGCGCAACTTCATTCGACGATCGGCTAACACAAGATCAAGGACTTTGTCGTCCGTTTTTGGACGTCCCCTGCATGGTTCAAGAACTGTACGACTGTACAACAGCTTTGCTAAAATTGGTTGGCCTTGCCAACCATTATAACAACTTCGCGATACGCGAACCATATCTTCCTCATTCCGGAAAGTTTTGATTCTACCCTCGTAGATTTTAAATATCCAAATATTGATTACATTTTTTCTCCACAACAACTGTTTAAAGATTTCATATATGGAGTTACGGCCAAAAATCTGTTAAAAGATGCAATGAGCAAGAGCAAACAGAATTTTATAAAATGGTCTTTTTCTGAAGCTTTTATCAATCGTATTATTATGTTTTCATTTGCGAAAACGCAAATGCCTTTTCAAAAAATCTTGCAAAATCTTGTATTTAGCCATTCCAAAATATTCTACATATATATGTGAAGATAGGACAAGAATGTATGTAAGTGGCGGTTATATTTTATTGGAAAATGGTTACTTACAAATAAACGCTATCGAAGGTGGCGCTATGATATTTTAAAATGCGTTAAATGAACGCTCGCTGGCGAAAGTGGCGTTTAGGACCCTGGATTTTACATTTGTTTTTTTTATTATAATATAAATATTTTTGGGTATAAGAAATTCATTTTTGATTTAAGTAATCAATTTCTAATTTAATTGAAACAAAAAGTGATTTTTAAACTGACGATCATATAACATATAATTTTTAACACAAACTGAAACTGTTAAAGCGGTGTATTATATTTAAAATATATAATTAATATATTATTTAGAATCACATAATTTTTAGCAGGAAACATGTTTAAAATTTGTGAATAATATCTACATAAAACCATATACTTTTGGTACAAAATATACTTAATTTTGTATTTTAATGTTTTGATTTAAAGCGAATTTTACAGATGCAAAAGGAAAGGTTAATTGATCTCTGATCTCTTGGATGATAATTTCGCTATACTGTTTGGCTTTCATGCAGCTATTTTAAGTCAAAGGTTTTAAAATTATATATTTTTAATAGAATTTATAGTACTTTAAAATAAATTGAATAATTCAAAAGCTTGCCGTGCTGAGATCAAAACGTCAGCCGACAGGTGGTGGCCCACCAAGATCAGTAGTTTTATCATATATGGACGACAAAGTTGTATGTTTGGCAAAGTACAAATAGACGGCGACAAATCGGTTGGGAAGCTTGGTAGGAGGAGGATACATGCATTTTAGAAACAAATCTCTCAGAATCGGTAGAATACGAGGATGTTGAGTACCATGACGATAAGGACGTCGAGTACCTTAGAAAAGTTAATATTCAAAAATAAAAAGATTATGCGCATAATCTGTCAAAGTTGCCGACGGTATTCTTAATAGGTGTCGATGCAACTTTGGACTATAATTTTTATAGCGAGCAAATACCACTTTCAAATTGAAATTGCTTTTTATTATGCTGCTGTAAATACTGAACAAACACAATATAAAGTGTTTACAATAATTCAACAATCGATAAAATATATATACAAATATAACTTACAAATAGTTTCTTTAGTAATTACTAACGGTGTGTTTTCTGTGTTGTTCAAGTTTGGTTTTGTTTCTAAATTCTATAAGGTAAATTTCACAGTTTTGTTAAATATAATATGTTATTTAATATAATGAACAACACTACACTTACAAACTTTTAAACATTAACACTGTTTAATATAATATTTTGTTTCGGTTTTTATATAAAATATATACATATATATTTTAATAACATAAATTATTTTAATATACCGGTGTACGTCAAACACAATTTCATCGATGTTTACATCGCTTGTACTAAAATCTCTGGTAGCACCGCGACATTCTCCCTCCTAGTAATTTGGCCTAATTGGCCAGGTTACCATACTTCATTGTTTGTTGATTGTTCTCTTGTCTAACATCAAGCACGGCCAGCTTCACTGTGGGCCTTACATATATCCCACTGTTAGTCTGTACGGTTGCTTCGCCAAGCAACTTGTCCATCCTTTCCTGGAGTGGTTGCTATGATGACTCCCTTAGGCCAGCAATTCCTTGGTGAGTTCTCGTCAGCGATTATTACAACATCTCCATTTTCTATTGGCTTTACTTTTGCAAACCATTTTGTTCTACGAGTAAATGTTGGCAGATACTCTCGTACCCACCTTTTTCAGAAAGAGTTTGACAGCTGTTGAGACATTGGCCAGTTCTTCTGAAGCAAGTTTTTTCAGTAAAAATACCTGATGGCTTGTTCCCGTTTGAACTACCCAAGAGAAAGTGGTTTGGGGTTAAAGCTTCATCGTTTACAAACTCAACCGAAACGTGTGTGAGTGGTCTAGAGTTGACTATGTTCTCGATTTCTCATCTTTGGGATTTCGATCTGGAAGAATCTGCCGTTAAATCTTTTTAACAGATCCGACAAGTCTGTCCCAACTACCACCCATTTGAGGAGAGCCCGGGGGATTAAATACCCAAAGGATGATAGTCTTGGTATCGGTAAGTTGTTCATCTCTGGAGCCTTGGGAACTGATCTTAAGTTTTTGCACATTTGACAGGATGATCTAACCTTTTTTACCGCAACTCTTAGACCGGGAATTCCATATTTTTGGCGTAATTCATTCACGGTTGTCTCATAATTGCAGTGGTGAAATTTTCTATGATAAAGATCGATAATAAGGTGAGTTATCCGGTGCAACCTAGGGAGAATTATTGGTCGTTTTTGATATTCGCTGATATCGAATGCTAGTTCAATGCGTCCGCGAGCTCGAAGGACACTTGCTTCATCTAAGTGGAGAAAAGCTTACAATATCGCTGCTCTTTAGCACGTTGCTGATTCCTGTTCGACGCAGCTCTTTAATTTCGGTAAGATAACCCTCGGCTTGTGCTTGTCGATAAAGTGTATTCTCGGCTATCACATATTTGTCTAAACTTATTGCTCCATTGATATACTGTTTTTTTTTATTTTGGCTTTAAGGATTGTGATATATCTGATATCGTAGGATTGACACCGCACCAATCTGGACCATTTGGAAAAACGATCTGGATCTATGAGTCCCTGATTGACTGATGCATCAGTATGTATGTTAAAACAGGTGATGGCCTCAGTTCGTCTTCAATATTCATGTTTAGTGCGACCGTTGTTTTAGGCCAGTTTTTTTGGTCTTTGGTCTTTTAAAAATGTTTGTGATTTCCGTTGAATTATTGTGGTATATAATGAAGTAAAATACAAATAAATAATATCTATATTGAACTACTTTTTTTTTCGTTATCTTGTGGCATTAAAGTTTACAAGATTTTTTACAACTGCTTAGACGGACTGCAGAGAGGTACGAAATCATTGCCTAAAACTGTAGAGCAGCGTCACACACCATGGCTGTTATCTCAGTTCAAAAGTTAAACTGCTTTGATGAAATCGGCTATTAGTTTTCTTAATATAAAATACATTCTTGATCTATAAAATAATGTTTTCAAATCATCATCAAATCATCATCAAATCATCATCAAATCCAAATTAGCGCACACAGCATATTGCTATATATATATATATATATATACTTATTTAAATAAAATAACGAAATATACTAAATTCCTTTAAAATCATCCACATCATCATTCATCATACGCACTACGCATACTTGTGACTGCAAGATCGCTATACACACATGTAAACAAAAACATTTGTGTCTCACGGACAGCCATCTTTGTACATGCGCTGAAGTGAACGCATTTTGATATTGCTATCAAGCATACCTTCTAGTAAGTGTACACTGGATGGACACGGCATAAAAGTACCAGTGTCTTTGACTAGTTTGTGGTGGCCACTAAAGTAAGGCAATATCCAACAACATCAGGTGCAGCAGCTACATTATAGCACGCAACCGACAAGCAGCTAATCCCAGTAGGAAATCAATTCAGGGGTCGAACTTGCCCAAACATTTTCGTGCTCACGACGACTACGATTGTTCATGTACTAAAATCATAATAAACATAATAAACATATATTACATTTACAGATATATTCAATCACCACCGTAGGCAACAACAACGTTCCAAACCCAAAAATATATCTGCCTTCGACGCAAGAGTTCAATGACAATGATGGAACGAAAGGAATCTTCGATTTTCATATGCTAACACCGATACAGAATAAAATTAGCGCTAAGGCTGTGTCAAATTTTGCTGAGGTAAAGAAAAAAATATTTAATGTCATTATTAGAATCTGGTAAATATATTTTCTTTCCGACATTTCCACAGGAACACGTGTATCCATTTAAAACTCCCATCACCAAAGAAGGGGTGATACTGTTGACGTGTTGCTCATCAAAGGATCAGTGGATTAACGATTCCATTGTGAATATCTACATAGAAATGATTGTGAATCGTAGCAAGGCTCCCGACTACATTGGACTGAGTGTATACTGCATGGACACATTCTAATCCTAAGCAAGGATTCGATCGAGTGAAGACATAGAACGCACGCGTTAACATTTTCACCAAGGACATTGTGATCGTTCCGATAAATCAAAACTCGCATTGGACCATGGCCATCATATGGATGAAGAAGAAACAGATTCTATACTACGATTCAAAGGGCAGAGCAGATCAAAATGTGCTGGACACACTGCTAGAGTATCAACAGAGACAAGCTCAGTTTAGAAACATCGATTTAGGAAAATCGTTTTTCCTGAGATGGTCCCTGGAGCCGGCCATCGGGATACCGATACAGAAAAACAATTTCGATTGCGGCATCTTTATGTGCACGATTGCAGAGTATCTCAGCCGAGTGAGTCCACTGAATTTCAGTGAGGCTGACATGGTTTTCTTCCGCAAGAAAATGGCCCTCGAAATCCATACCGGTGTGTTATTGCAGCCCAAAGATTTCGGTAGCATTGCTTTGGAGAAGATTGACACTGGCTCGCCAGGCGTGGACCTACAAGTATCCACAGAAGTTTTAAGACTTACCTGTCTGGCGAAACGAAAGAAGGCTGAAAATCACCGACAGCCAATTGTAATTGTAGAACGATGCAATTACAATAAGATCAACACAGTTCCTAATTAAAAACAAACAACTCGATACTCCCAAAAATGATTTTATGTTTGCTGATTAATTTTATTGTTTTATAAGCTTTTCCATTCATCTAATAGTTGAATAAAATCACTCTAAAAATATTCATCGGCCTTGCGCTGACTTATCAGCACAGAATAATCGGATAAGATAATTTTGACAGTTCTATATCGACTTTTTTTGGCAGCATTAAAAAAAAATGTTTATACTAAATATTTTCAACTCAACAACCCTCCAACTTACCCCAATCCGGGATTTTTCCTAGTTTGGGGCACATATTATATTAATCGAGTTGTTTTAGAAGTTGGCCAACATGACTCAAAGATTTCCACTGGATCCACTGGATCATAACTATACAAAAGTAGACCGATAACGGAGAATCGTTAATAGACAACAGCTTGTACCAAAAAAAATATTAGATGTCTATTGTAAACTCTCGACCGGAGATATCTGCCAGCGTCTGCATTCTCGCGCGTCAAGTCAGTGGCCCTTCACAAAATGACTGGACTGAAGTAAAGAGAGTAATAAAATATCTGAAAGGAAGCGCAGACATTAAGCTGAAGTTAAGCAACGTAGAAGAACAATGTGATGTATTCTTCGGCTACGCTCACGCAGATTGGTCTGAAAATCGAAAGGACAGGAAGTCTAATAGGGGATATGTGTTTAAAGTGTATGGAGGTGTCATAAGCTGGTCCTGTAGAAAACAGTCTTGTGTCGCCTTATCGTCTACAGAAGCCGACTTTATTGCCTTAGCTGAGGCTTGCCAGGAAGCAATCTGGATAACTCGCTTGTTATCTGATCTTAATATTGAAACTAATATGCCCTTTGTCATTTTTGAAGATAACTAGAGCTGCTTGAAGATAATAGAAAACGACAGATTCAGCAATCGTTCGAAACATATTGACACAAAGTACCATTTCATTAAGAACTATGTCACAAGGAATCTCATCGTGTGCAAGTACCGTCCAACAAAAGATATGGTTGCAGATTTGCTAACCAAACCGTTAAGTGGTACTCGAATAAACTACTTACGAAAATTGTGCGGCCTAGTTGGATGCGAATGAGGAGTAGTGTAGAAATATACAATTATTCATATCTATGTTAAAACCAACCCTAAGACTAGACTGAGCAAATGAATATCCAAACTACTCATTCCCTTTTATTTTAAAGTTTAATGAATTTAATATTTTGACAAACAAACTATATATATATATGTAAAAACACACTGAATTTATACTAATACATATACTATTAATAAGATGAAGCGTGCATAGTTTTTCCTTTTTTCCTGTCGTTCCAGAGTTGAATCGGGGCTAAAATTAAAGAGATTCCAACATATTTTACATATCTTCAAAATTGAAACATTAATTTTCGTTCAAAATTAAAAAAATATTTTCAGTAATATGGAAACATATTTTTTTTTCGAAAGCATATAGAAAATTTGTTATAAAAAAATAAAAAAACATCTAAATAAATAATTTTACAATTTTAAACAAAATTAGAGAGCTTTTTTATATTAAAATTGTTTTTTCGACATTTACTATTAAAAAAGTATAATGTATACAACATAAAATTCGAGTTTTCAATTCTATCCAAAATTTTGGAACTATATTTCTATTTGGAGAATAAATTTATTTAATAAAAGCGACATTTACATTAAACACGCATTTTTTAAATAAAACCAATCAATCACATGAATTTCAATTGACATTTTATCATTATTCATTACCAAACGATAAAATATTAAATTTATTGCGCTCAGTGGTGAACATCGAAATTATCGATTGCATACATTCAATTCTAATATTATATTATCATGAATGATGAATCAATTCCCAGGACTACATTTAATATACTAAATACCTGAATAATAATAGAAATGTTCCAAATTCAACATCAAAGGTATTCGCGGCACGGGTGGAGTGGGTGCGATGGGGGTGGTGGGGGTAGTGCAAAATATTTGAGCTCCGAATTTAAAGCCAAACACATTGAATATAGTACATTTATATAAATTTTGCAATGATTAATGATGAATTGAAATCATACCACCCTCCGCGTGCCTAAAATACACATAGCGTACAATATTATATACATATAATAAAATAGATCTATATAGATAGTATATTATGCTGCATTCCCGAATTCCCGAAAAATATTTCAATAATTTGCATTTGAATAGAGGAATATTATTGTCATAATGGTAATTCCGCGCCCTCGTGCAGTGCATATATACGAATATACCTGGATGCGATACCAAATCGAGCGCAAGCACAAAAGCTTGCGTATAAATATACTCGTAGCTTAAAGCTCGTGTAAAATAATCAATTTCCATATCGTATAATTCGAGCGTTGCTATTCAATTTGAGCTTATACCATGTACTCGAACATTGCATTCGTAGTTGCGCGTACGCGTATATATTACCAGTAAATTCTACGTTTCTATATATAGAATATAAAATCTATATATATATATATACCAACAACCTTTCATTGGCCCTCTGGATACTGATTATATTCAACACAAGACCGAGTTATACGATCATATATACAAAACAAAAACCTTTATCCAAACAATGCGCGCTCTGCTGACGCTTTTCTTCTCCGTTTTCTTTTTTCGAGTTTCCGCCGCCGCCCGCCGTCGCCGCCGCGCATTTCTCATTTGCATAGAAATGAAATCAAAACCGAAGCGTACCCTTGGGTGCTTTCTATAGTCGACGTATTACTGAATTTCAAATTATATATATAAAGACTAAAGTATATACAAGTATTATGTATATATTCTAGGGTGCGTCCATCTTCGAGACGTTTATCCGTCTTGTATTGTATATGTATGCGCTTTAATTTTCCGTATTTTGTAGATTTACTAACTATATATTTAGAATAATATATACAGTATACACAATCTAGCCATTGCGTTTGTATATATTTATAAACATTTTGCAGTAAATGTGCAGACAGCTGGCATTTTGTTTTATTCTGGCAACAGCAGCCGAGCCTCGCGTCGATTATCAAATTTAAATTTGATGAGTTTACTTTAATATGTCGTTTAGCACCCCTCATCAGCAGGAGTTCTTGGAGTGTCTCCCAGATAAAAAAGCCGCACAGAAAAAGCTCTAATCAGAATTACATGCATAAGCTCCATAGCGAATCAAAAACTTTTCGTATATTACGAGTATATCTATATATTTAGAAAATGAAATCGGGATTCGTCTTTTACTATAACCCCGCACAAAAGTGAACAGTGCACACTAGGCCGTTATTTATTAGCGTTCCACCCTATAATTTACTACAAACACAAAAAAAAAAATTAGGATTTATTTTTAGAATTTTATATTCATGTTAAACCCTCTGACTTTGAAGCTAGTACACACTTAGAAATGTACATATATTAGGGGTTGGATTTTTTCCTTTTTAAAATGATGAAATAAAAGAGGATGAATTTCATCTTTTTTAAGGAATGGTTTTTAGTAGTGCTGTCAAAAAAATCCGGTTAACCGGTTCACCGGTCTTTTTTTTCGGTTAACCGATCTTTTCCATACCGGTCCAAACTATGGATAACTGATAGCCGGTTAAAATGACCGGTTCGGTTAAAAAGGCCGTTTTGGTTTTAAAGAAAGATTCGGCTAAAAAACAATCAGATAAAAGTCCGAGTTTTCATAAAACTTAAATGAGTTCAATAATATTTAACATTATTGAATTAACATTAACATTAACATTAACATTATTGAAATGATTTCGGTCCGGTTATAAAGACTGTTCACTTACATTTCTGCAATTTCGCATGAATTCGTTCACTAATGTATACCAGCCTTAAATATTCTTGGATTTAGGCTGCGATATTGCGTCTACTGCACTTAAATAAGAGTCAATATAAATCTCAATATAAATATGGTTAAGCTCTTTTTTTAATGTTTTGAGGCTTTAAATTCAGCAAAATAGTTATAAAACTATTATTTAAAAATAATATCCAGCTATATAAACAAAACGCTTTGGGCCTTGGGATGTGGGCTGTCTACAACTACAACTGACTTAGATGGTTACAGTCGACGTGGATTTGAGCCCGGTAGATATGACATTATTCGAAAAGATTTTTCATGGTTTCATCGATGGTTTTCGTTCACGGTTCATTAAGCCGGTTTTGAAAAGCTTGGGTTTTGACGTTTTGAGAACTATATGGTACGCATAGAGTTGGGATTTTTCGATAAAATCTCAATCTCGAGATTCAGAATTTCCCATAAGGTATACAATTTCAAGATTTGACATTTCTAAAATATATTCTCAAAAATTCTCGAGAAATCTGGAAAAAATAATATTTTTAATAATTATTGTTTTGTGTAATTTATTATGTTTACTACCAATTTTAAAAATTTCAAATTATTATGAATTATTATTAAATAATTTTTATATTATGGTTCAATTTAGAAAAATATATAAATAATATATAAATTAGAAATAAAAATTAATAATTTATTTTAAACATTTGTTTTTGAAAAATAACATGCCTAATTAAAGCCAAATAAAAGTCATTCTGATAAATATAAACACAACCATCTAAAAATTAATCAAATAAGTAATGCAACGCAATAGCTTACTTTTCTTATACAAAAAATACTAAATTATTATTTTTAGTTATAATTATTATTTCAAATACTTATTATATAATTATTTATTAGTATTTACTAAATTATAATAAATAATATTTTAACTAAAGAAAACATTTTCGTTAAATATTACAAGCCAGAGTCATAAGTCATAATCGTTATTCGGCCAATTGTGATTCGTCCAATCGGATTTCGGCCAATCGAGAGACACCATACGGCATTTAGATGTGCATAGTTCCGAATCAATTCCAGTTGAAGTGAAAAGTAACACCTCATCACACGCTCAAGGAACCCTTTTAAATTTTGTAAGGCGCTCTGAAGTACTCACGTAAGTATACACGATAGATCGTTTGATTATTTTAATTATATAAGATTTTGATTTTATTTATGTATTTATTATATTTATTTTATGACAATTTAGAGCATGTTATAAAATTCTCACTGTCTGTGCAACATTTATGTGCATCTATATGGAAGAACTAGTTGACAAACTACCATGTCAGATTAAGCTAAACTGGGTAATGCATCGTCAAACAATACAATCAGTAAATTTTGCAACATTCGGTAACTTGTTGTTTAATGTTGCTCAAGCCGCTAGCTCTGTAACAATGCCCACATCGTAATCATACTCATCTAATGATAGGTCAAGATCATTTAAAACCAAGACCTATTTAAACATCCTTGACAACAACATAACAACAGATGAATCGGAACCAGAAAACCTGACGAGTAATGTAAACTGCCCAGTGTGTGGTAAGAAAATCATCACGTTACTAAGGAGTTTAAACAACTAAGTTGTAGCAATAAATGGACAGTAGTTACAATAAATAGATTGTGCCGCCGATGTCTTTGTGTCCACAGAGAATCTCAATGCTCAACGTTTAGAGAATGTTTAACAAACGGTTGCACACTATTACACCATCCATTGCTGCATAACAACAAGAAGAAAGTGAACAATAACATGCAGCGCA